>WBNO01030125.1:582527-647663 GCA_013400575.1 Peucedramus taeniatus
GGAGCGGGACCGGCGGCTGTGGGGGCAGCCGGGGATCGCCTGTCAGCCCCGGCCAGCCTCCGTCCTCTGCATCAACCGGGGAAACCCCGGCGTGTGTGTCCTCGGATTTCTCTGGGTGCTTCTGTCTTTCTTTATTTTTTTATTATTTAAAATACATTTCATGTGTGTGTTCATATCTCATCTGCAAAGCGCGCACAGTCAGTTGCACTGGGGTTCTGACGAAGCCTGCCCGCTGCTGATGAGCGTCTGCCTTCCATTACTGAGGTTGATAAAACACAAATTTGTCAAATGCTCCTCTCAAACTGGAAAGAAACAAAAAGATTTTCACTTAGTGTATAAAGAGATACACTAAGTGAAATTCAAGAGCCCCGTAGTTTATAAAACAATCTGTTTCTCATTCACAGGCTATTTTTGTTTATTGTCAGTTTCTAATGTCAATTTCTCTTCGTTAAGTTATGAATGAACGCTTGGTATGCTTTGATTTTAGTGAGTGATCAGCTTCTGCAGTGTTTTCCTGCTGCCATCTAATCAGTATCTTATTCTTTGGGTATCAACTGTCTCACTGCATTTTATATTAACAAGATTATATCCCAGGCACAAACCAATCCCAAGCAAAATGATGCAGAGCATCCTTTTTGGTGTAAGATAAATGTCAGCAGACTTGTGAAACATTTAAAGCTTACAGTGAATTATCACAGATGTCTTATTTCAGTAATGAATGCTGGAGAGTCTTAAGAAATAAAAGGTGCCATGTTTGTCTTTATTTTCCTGGTTCTGCTGCTATGCAGCCATACTGCTATTAAAGGGACCTCTGATACTTTTGATATTTATATAAGAAGTCATTTACTCACATTCACATTCTAATGTGTTTCTTTTTACTGTGACAATTTGAAAAGTCGATCAAATGGTATTATGCAACACAACTTTATGCTAATTCTTGTCATAGTTTTGATAACATCAGTAATGAATCATAATGTATATTGTGGTTTATACAAGAATTTTCCAAGAGCAAAAGTAGCATCTTCCAAAACGATGCAGGATTGCTTGATAGGATGTTAATTATGGAACTACATATAACAGACACTGTCTTCTCTGGCTGCTGTATCCAGTTTTTTATAATACAGTAAACAAGAAACTGAAGAGATAAGTGTGTTTTAATAAATGTATTTCCTGGACTTCCATAGCTGTAACTTTCTTTCTTGCTTTTTTCTCATTCTCTGTATTCATGGTATTATTTCCTGCCCTTTTAGGCCTTGATCCTAGAGTAAACTGTATGGTTAAATTGCCTGCAAACAGTTTGAGGTCTTATATCCAAATTCTTAGGAAATTGGTTACCTGTGTGACTTAGTGGAATCATAATCTACCATTGGCTGGAGGCAGTTCATTGGTGCCTAACCTCAAATTCTGCCAGTCGACATCACCTGTATAGAAAGAGCTTTGTGCCCCCAAACCACTGAGCTGTTTGGAGCCAGAGCTTCAGCTCAGATCCTGAGGCAGGTTTTCCAGTCCAGGTGACAGAGCCTGACTCTGCAGACGTGCTCTGAAGCCCCAGCACCTGTCAGGCACTGGCACACAGCACCAGCAGAGCAGGGGGAGGGCAAGAGAGCAGGGAGATGTGCACAGCACGCTGTGACTCCTTAGGTGTCTGTGGGAATCCATGGGGCTGTGGCACAGGAGCTGCTGTTTGTGTGCACATGTGCCCACTCACGTTTTGGTTGGTGTTTGGGGGTTGAGAATGCGTGAGAATGGTTCAAAATTGCTACAACTGATTCATCACAGGCACTTGAAAATACAGCTTTTTTGTGTGCAGAAATGAATCACTGCTGTTAAAAATACTCTGCTTAACAGCAGAATAATGGCTTGGGTATGTTTATATATGTACCCACTAGTTAATAGGTTTGGAGCTATTTCCCTTTTTTTTTGAGGAGGAGTAGGAGAAGAAACTTCCTCTTAAGATGAATGTACTTTAGATGCCTAAGTCCAGCAATCTTAGGATTCTGGCAGAAGAAACACATTTTCTTCTAACCTGATTAGGGACATTGCAATTCTCAGGTTCTTCATTCTTCCTTTCTTCTGTGGTTTGTCCTCGGCTTGTTTACATGACTCCTTGCTGGGGATAAAGGTAAGCTTTTAATTTCCAAGTCAGTGTAGCTAGAGGTAAGATGATAACACAATCTACCTCAACTTTTTTTAAAGCTTTGGCAAAAGTCATCTAGTTAGCCTGAGAATAAGACAGGGAAAATAATTTTTCCTCTATTTTTTTCTCTGCCTGCTAAAACAAGTATAAGTAGCTCCATAAAACTATAGAGATCCAAAGAAACAGAAACAGGTGTCTGTAGGTTGGTACAAAGGTTTTGTCAGTGCTTATTCTGGAAAGTGCAGGGTCCTTTCCTGCCTCAGCTCCCAGATCTGCCTGCAGCAATGCTGACATGTATCCAGCCTTTCCCAAGGAAGGGCTGAGGCACAGAGATGTGTGGTGTGCCTGCTGGATGGTCTGGTAGAGCGGGTGATACACAGGAAAAACTGTTGGAAGGGTGATTAGAAGCAAAATAGCTCCATAATGCTGTCTTGTACCAGACAGTCTCCTCAGCCTCCTTCGTCTGAGCTCTGGAAAAGACAGTGCTTAAGCAGAGGGTTGAAATGACAGAAGTTCTGGGAATAATTCTGTGCACTTTTCAGCTTGCTGTTAGTTCATGTTCTCATTTTAACAAATATTGTTAACTGTGTTCCCCAAGTGAGTTTACAGAAGGTTGAGGGTTGAGCTTTATTCAGAAGGGCCTTACAGCACACACCCTGCCTTGACAGAAGAGGTATTTGTACCTCACAGTCTAACTGGCAGATAATAAACTTTTAAAGGTAGTAAAATGTGTTTTTCAAACCACAGCTGATTTTGTTTAGCTTTTGTTCTGAAAGAGCTGGTTAAGCTACAACAGAATGTAACTGTTTCTAAGGTTAGTCTGGGTTTAAAAATGAATAGATAAAAATAGCTATGTCATTTACCTAGAGGCTGGATTCTGTAAGTATGAAGATTTCAAGTGTCAGACAAACAGGAGATAATATTTACTTCTGCACTAATTGCACAAAATACAAAATTATAAACATTCTTAATGAAAAATCAGAAGGTCAGATTTTAGGGTATCTAAGAACTTTACTGATAAAAGTGAGAAAAAATTCTTTTTTTTTTTTTCATTTTTGAAAAGGACAAGTTTCTTAACATATTTCATGCCAGTACTGACACTTGGCCTGGAGCTGCATGTGGTGAATTCCAGAAGCTGCTGCACATGAGTTTTCCACACCCATGTAAATTTTTTTACCTCATTGAAACCAACAATATCTTCATTCACACAGATGTCCACAAGATACCACAATTGAGAATAGGGTTGCTCTGCTGTGTTGCGTTCTCCTACTTTTTCACTACTTCATCCTTCTTAAAACATTTATTTTCAAATCCCTCTCAGTTAGTTATTACTATTTACATCTCTCTCTCTCTCTCTCTCTCTCTCTCTCTCTCTCTCTCTCTCTCTATATATATATATATATGTTCTGCACTGTTTTTATGTAAACTGGATTAGAGATGCTTAATATCTGAATCATCACTAAGTTCTTTTATCTCTGTATGTTTAAGCATGATATTTAATCATGAATTTGTCTGAAATGTCAATTTAAGAAAGCCTGTTTTACAGGCCATAGTCTAGTAGTAGGTTAGGAGTTGTTTCTCAGTTATTTTGCTATTTTGCATTGTGTATGTAATTGTAGAAGTACTTGGAAGGAGCAGGGGGAGGAAGTGTTAGTGTTGAGTCCATTGATGAGAGTTTGGAAATGGTTCAGGATTCAGGTGTCTTCATCGCTAAGTGGAACATGGAGGAATTTCTGACAGAAACTTAAAGATGAGTGTTGTTTTACTAGGGGAGTCCTTTAAGCCTAATATAGAGTTTCAGGTTTCAATAGATGTTTTAATTTATGTAATTTTAGATGTTTATGAATTTTTTTTAATACCACTGTGGGCTGATTCTGTTTCATCCACATCATTTACCATCTTGAAATGCCTCTGCATCCCTGATAGTACACACAGGAGCTTGAGGACTTGTGTTTGATTACAATTATGCCAAATTTGTAAAGAGTTGCAGATTATAGAATGAGAATTTTGTTGGCTTTTTTTATCCAGAGAAAAGTATTTGTATAAAGAAAAACCAATATGAGAATGTGAAGGAATAATTGTTTCCCTGTATTTTAGTTCCAGAAGGAAACTGGAAAACATGAGCAGCTGAAAAAGACAGAAGCACGTGCTGCTTTCATATTATCTGAAAACTGAGGATATAGCATAAACTCTTACACTAGGACACAATGTCCTACTTCTGTGTGGTGCTCCTGCATTCAATTAAAGCTTTGTAATTGTTCATTTCAGTGGTCCCAGATCTTGACAAATAGAGCAGCATTGGCAAACTACAGCTTATTACTTGCTTATGGATCCTGCAAGTCATCCTTGCATTCTGGCGGTTTTGCAACTCCATTTAATTTTCTCCTTGAAGTTATCAGTGACATTAGAAATGGAGGTTGGCAGATACTCCATGTGGGTGGCTCTTACTGCACTTGTTTTGTTCAGTCACTGCTCATAATTCTGTTTATTTAAGAGCTCTGTGCTGCTCTCACCCATTACTATATCTCAGTGCCTTATTTTTCATCTTTCCTGTCTGTATGGCTTACCAATTTTCCATTCCTTTTATCAGACTAGGCAGATTGTCAGTCTGCTACCAACAATATTGTGGCCACTGTGTCTCTAGCAGGAGAGACCTGTGGTGGCACAAATGATCTCATGAAGATGTTGTCACCTGAATCCTTAGGAAGGAACTACTGATGTTAAATATTATGACACTTCCCTGTTCTTTGTCACTGTGGGGTGTTTCTGCTGCATTACCAGCTTTAGGACAAAAGAAAAGAGCATTTAACAGAAAAGTGTTCTCTTCAAGTATAAACATGTTAATATAACGAAGGCATCAGAAAAGCTGCATAAAAGCAACCAAATGAAAAACTTGTAATTAGGCATATAACATGAAATATGAAAATGTCTTTCAGTACATAAAAGTATATGGACCTTTTCCAAATGTGCGCTCTTAATGACTTTACTTCATAAAATAATTTTAAGATTTCATATACTTTCAAGAAATAAGGCAGATTCTCAGAACAAATATCTGCACTCAGAAAATGACCCCAGAACCAAGAGAAAGCATCAGTTGCTCTAACAACTCAGAGCTGAAGGCTGGTATCTTGCTGCTGGGAATGGGCTCTGCCTACCCCCCTAACCAAGGGATCCCCTCTGTTGGCACAGGACACTCAGGCTGCTGAGTCACTTGTTGGTGCAGCAGTAAACACAGGCAAAGACTAGGATGGCTACAAGTGACAGTAATAAGACTTCACAAAGGAAAGAGATCTCTGTATCTTGATGAATAAGAAGCACCTTTTTACTTAACTTCGTACAAATATGCTAATAGCTAATATTAGCTGAAAATTTAATGCTTTGTTGGTGGAATAAGTGCAGGTAGGGGACAGAAGAGATGACAAACTAAAATGTTTGAAGAGAAAGACACTAAATTCTTTTGCTTCTGTTTTGCACAGAATAAACAGACATAGCCAAGTATAAAATATTTTCTGTTTCATGCATTATGAGCTGTACACACACTTACAAATAGGCATGCTTTAAGAACACAAAGCATAAGTAAATTGAATTTGATAAGTCTTTTCCTTTTACAATTTCTGAGACACACATGCATGTCTTTTACTAATAAAATTGCAACTAATGATAAGTTATGTATAATGTAGTTTGAAATTTGCAACTCAAGTTATGAATACCGACAGTGAATAGGGGATTTGAAACGTTTAAGTCCTTGTTTTAAGTGGATCAACATCTCTTTTTATTTAGATAATTTAAATCACATCTTTTAGTAGGTTTGTATTAGTAGTTATGAAGAAGACTGGTGAAAAGAAGATGAGTCAATTCTTTTCTGTTTTAATGCTCACCCTTTGAAGTTTAAGTAGGAGAATCAATTTCTTGTGAATATTCAAATTCTGAATAAATTATTGGAACAAGAGGATGTGCTTTTTTTTTTCCTGTCTACTTCTGGACATTCACATCCTGGTCTTAATCTTCTTCCTTCCTACTAAGGAGCCTGTGCTGTTTTGTCCAGTATTCAACACTGCTGGTGAAGCTTGTTTTGTAAAGAATCCTATTATAAAAATAGGAAAGTAACAAAACAAAAGGACTTTCTGTTTAATGCCAGAACTTATTTCAGAATCTCATCTTTCATTCTCTTACATTCTGGAAATAATCTTATTCAATTTTGATAATAACTTTCTCCCTTCCAGACTGAGTCTAATAATCACATAGCCTAGTCATCAAGGAGCTGGGATATTCTGTTACACAGATAATCTCCCTCCAACAACCTTTTAGTGATCTTGCTTACATTGTGAATCACTCCAGTATCAGTTCCTCAGAGCTTCCCAGAACAGCAGTGTGGGTTATTATGTCTCACACAACACTGTGTCACTCTATTTTTGTGAGATGACCTTGGAAATCTTTTAGACAATCTGTCTTATCTGCAATTTTCATTTTTGTGTTTGCAGTTGTATGGTGTGTTAATTTCTGGGGACTGAGTTTCTGCTTTGCTACTTGCATTGCTGTTCCTTTCTGTTTCATGCAGTGACGTACTTTCACTAAATGAAGCTCTTTTTTTCAGCCTATCTCACTTGTTGCTCCTTCCCAGGAGAATTAGAAGGAGACATAGAAAGTCATGAGACCTAAGCTGTCCATTCTAATTCCAGTGGGTGTCTTGCACCCATATCTTAGTGCAGCCACTGAGGGGCACTGGTGGTAAATCAATACAAATACAACTTTCATACATTTACAATAAAGTAGCCTTTACACTGATCTCAAAGGAGAGGACAAGGGCTGACTCATTATTTTGGAAATTATTTTGAAAAATCCAGTGGATAAGTTAAAATGATAAGTAATTTTGTACCATCTGAAATTCACTGTGGAGGACTCTCTGCTTAACTCAGCTGTTATAAAATTTCTGCCTACTGTATTGGAATCAGTAGAAACTTACTTTAAAGGAAAGAGAATTCCAGCTCTAACTGGTTCTGTAAAAGGCTTAGTGGAGATTGATCCTAGGGAGAGATTTCTGTGCCTGAAGGTGGGAGCTCAGTGGGACAGATAATCTGGAGTGATTAAACATTTTAGAACAGGTGAAAGGTTGGCAGACAGGTATATATTTATCCTCCCAATAAAAAGTGCTGCAGGCTGTCACTGTTCTATAGCTACTATGTAAACAAATTCTTTAGAATATAGTGTATGGCATAACAGTATATTCAAAAGAAATCTTTGTTGTTTTACAGTCTCATAGTAATGTGCACTTCTTAAAAAGTCAGAAAAGCCCAGAAATTACATTCTTATAGAAAAGAATCCTTTAACACTCTTGACTAAAAAAAGCAAACAAAAAAAAAAACCAGGGTGCGTACAACATACACCAGTGGAAGAAAAGTACATGCTAATTCATTAAGAAATGCTCCTGGCTTGATTGCCTTGCTCTAACAGGCAACAAGAATTGGAGGGGAGAAAAAAATCAACTAAAAGGTAAAACAAACAGAAGAAAAAGTAAACAGAGAGCTCAAGTTCTTCATTTAAATTTGGGAGTTTGTTTTGGTTTTTTTTTTACTCTCTCTGTTTGCTTTGATTTAAACCCCAGTAGAGTTATGGTCTCCCTTGCTATTTTGTTTTTACTTGTTTCTCATTGAATTAGTGAGGAACAAACCCGCTACATTGTAACTTCCTGTTTAACTGGGATATTCACAGCTTCCAAAACAATCAGTCCTGTAACAAGTGTTCAGTTAGCTTTTAAAATAAATGTTTAATTTTATTTCTTTTAAAAATTATTTCAGGCATATGGCTCTGGTTGTGACATTGTTATTCTGGCAAATGACTTTGAATGTGTGCAGATTATTCCCGGTGCTAAACATGGAAACATCCAGGTCAGTTGTGTGGAGTGCTCCCAGCGACAAGGCAGGGTAAGGATTTTAATAAATCTGTACAGAATTTTTAAAAGCTGACAACTCTAAATTGAATAATTAAACTGCAGCATAATACATTAAGGAATGAAAGAGCTAATTTCACAACAAAGATCATGCTTTACTGATCTGGGACTTTCTGAGTAGCACCTCTTGTGTTAGTCTTATTTTTTCAATTTGTTTGTAATTTGGGGGAGGGAAGAGGGTAGAGGAAGCAGGAGACATGTTGGAACAAAGGGTTTTTTCCCTTTCCTTCAATAAGGACCTGCAATAAGAGGTGTCACAAAATGTGAACAGACACATTAGTAACAGTACAGTATCAGAACTGGAATGGTACTGAAATTATGGTTACTGGCTCCATTTTGTGTGCTTCCATCTAACTAAAGAAGAAATGGATAAATCATTTATCTATATATATATATATATATACACACACACACACACATATGTGTATGTCTTTGTATGTCCTGCAAAGGAATTTGAAACACTTATGTTTTAGAAAGGCTTCAGCATGTTTAATGTGTTTAGAAGTGCCACACTATGAGCTGTCATAACTGCATGGCCCCTTGATTTGCTATGTGGTTTCATTTTAAATCCCTAAACAATGCTAGAGAGACAGATTAGAAAGAGGAGGGGAAAAAATTTCTACAAGTTCCAGTAGTACACTGAGTAAATTTTGTCAGTTGTCACTGCTGACTAGAACTAGCTGGGTAAAAATTGGTACCAGTATTGAGGAAATCCTAGTTAGGATTTGGGCAGATTTAGTTGGCAGAGCCCTTGAACTTCAGCAATGCAGTCCCAGTAAGAGTGGGAGAGAGATTCCAGCTTCAGAGATGGTCCCTACAAGACCAGCACAAACTCCTGGGTGGTTCTGCATTCAAGACTGAACTCATGGTCTGTTCTTTACTTTGGGACTGACTCTGTTTTGCAATCTTCTTTCCCCCTCCCCCTAAGGAAGAAGTAAATTTCATAATAAGTGTCGTGAAACTTTTGCATCATTTCCGTTTTGAGGAAACCAGATCCTGGATAGGAAGGATTTAAACAGTTTTTCTTTTAAAAATCTTTTAAAAAAGAAAGAGGAATTTTAAAGATAGTTAAAATTACTTAAAGGATATGAGTATTAGGAACAGGCCCACATAAATACCTAAGAAATACTATTTTGTGTTTAGAGATTTTTGTGAAATAAGTGGGTAAAAGAAACTGAGGAGTTCGATGGCATATGTACTTCAATATTTCTATTTACCATTTATCTCCTCTAAAAATGTATTTGAATGTTAAAAATAAGATTGCATTTCTTTCTGCTTCTTGTAACTGTTTTTTAGTGATTTAGTGATACAAAATGGAATCTAGGGACACACACACCAATAATTAATGCATTAGTTAGCTGTGAGGTACACAGAACATGAGCAGAAGCAGTGAAGGCATCAACTTTCTCTTATGCATTAAGAGTAGTTGCCCTAGAAGAATGTGACTGTGTTTGTGCCACTGAACAAGATGTCTGCCCTGTTTAGAGTTTAGATGTGAAAGGTGGGCTTCCTCAAGAGTGTGTTTTTCTCAACTGCCTTAAGAAAACATACCCATAACAGTTAATTACACTTGTATTAATTTCACTTTTCAAGAACTCTGGCACATAGACAAGGTACTGGAAATTCTTTAGCTATTTTGAAATACTATGGAGCACTTACTCCACTTGCCTCCTAATCTTACATTTTGAGTCTTCCACTTTTTTTTTTCTTTCCTTTCCCCAGATTGCAGCGTCATATGGAAACGCTGTTTGCATTTTTGAGCCACTTGGTATAAATTCTCATAAAAGAAATTGTGTAAGTATTTATTTCATAATTTTGATTCTTTTTAGGCTCTTAGAAGAGGCAAAAGTCTCTCTGCCAGTTATTTTTATTGTATTATGTCGGCACACAACAGAATAATGAATAAACAGTTTCCACCATTCATAATAAAACTGGGTGGGCAGACTCTTCCACTGAATGAGTTGAACCGTGGACTGCACTTCTCCTAAGTTCCCAACATCTTGTTCTTGAGTCTCATACTAGAATGACAAGCTGGTATTTCTGATTTGAAGAGGTTGTCAGAGGTGCAGTACAGAAATAGAACATAGACTTGTTCAGTGCACCCAGACTTATTTTAACAGCACAGACATGGCTGAGCACTCGAGCACTGAGGATGTTCTCAAGCAGGTTTCACAATCTTTGTGGTATCTATACTGCCATCCCTTATGTTCCAGTAAATCTATGGTCACAGTAGTTCAAAGTAATCTACAGAAATATTTGGATGTGGGACAGGTCCAGATGTGGTTTGCAGGGCACCCTGGGATGCATTTACATCTTAAGAAACAATTTAAAAACATATTCCAACTAGATTTAGCAATCTATCACTGGATACTTTAGCAACAGGCTTAATAGCAATTTCATATAGAAAGAAATACCAATATCTTTATTTTTTGCTGTTGATGTGAGAATTAATCCTTGACTGTTTTTACACTACAGCAGCTGAAGTGTCAGTGGCTAAAAACTGGGCAATTCTTCCTCAGTTCTATGACTTACAACCTGGCTTGGGATCCTCAAGGTAATGCATTATTTGTGAAGTATTTGGTCAACATTTGTAGTTAGAATGACTTGAACACAAAGTATTTTTAATATAATAAAATGAGAGCTTGAATATGCAGATTTTAAATTACCTCTTCTCAGGCAGTGTTGCATAAAATGTGAGGCTACAGTTAACATTTGTTAAGATGCTGTGCCAAATGTTTGAGTCTCTTATGTAAGATCTTAGTTTGGAAGTCACAGTGTTAAGTTGTTAACTGACTTAAATTGTCACTAATAATAATTTAAATAAAATTTTAGAACAATTAAATTCAATAATGTACCTAGACATGAATCTTTATAAAATGTCTGTGTATTTATTTAAGATGTGAATAGCTATTAAGCGTCTGAATCATAGAATTGTGTTTACTAATAAATGTTGCAAAGTTCTCCTTTTAACAATGCAAAAAGAGGAGCTAAATAATAACCTTGGTGTTCTTTCTTCAAAAATACTAAAAATTAAGAATGTTTTAATAAAACCAGCTGGGTGAGATGATGGAATACCCTATCATATTTTAAGTGAACTAAAGTTTAGCTTTCAGCCTGTTCTTGGTAATTCACAACAAAACACAATGAGACGCTTAATCTTTCAACATTCCTTCATCATCCTGGTTCCACAGCTTTGGTATCCCTCCCTTTCAGGTAACAGGTTATTGACAGCAACGGACTTTTTGCAATTGTGGGCCCCTCCATCTGATGACATTCTAGAAGAGGATGAAGATGATGATGCCAGCAATCAGACCAAGGATGATAAAGTTCTCCCAGTTCTAAATGACTGGAGATGTGTCTGGCAGTGCAAGTGAGTTAATTTTTGTTTTAAGACAAATTGCAATGCTGCCTCACCTATATTTTAATATATGCTTCTAAATACCCCAAAATTCAAACAATATAAGTTATTTCAAATAAAAAATCCTCACTCCTCTTGGATCTAACCTAGGCTTGCTGTACTTAAACCAATTTTTTGAGCTGTCTTTTCAATTAAGTGTGAAAATAATTTTATGCTTCTGCTATTCAAAAAGTATGCTTAAAGAAACAACTATAAAATACTTATTCTAATTTTTACTTAATTTAATATTAAATTTAAATAATGAACACTAACACTGAATCAACTGAATACCAATGGAATGATATTTTAGAATAAATGGACCTTAATTTTTCTTATGTTCTATAGGACTGCAACATCAGTACATTTGATGTCATGGTCTCCTGATGGTGAATATTTTGCAACTGCTGGGAAGGTAAGGACAAAAAAGAATAATTGAGCTTTTGTAGTATTTTTCATTTGTTTGACAAAAGTAAGTAATATGAGTAGTCCTGGACCATAGATTCTATTGTACTCTTAGCAAAGGTAAATTATGATCTCGTGTAATGCTGTATTTTTGTGTAATTCCATGAATTTCAACAACAAGAAACTGGATTTATCTATGTATTCTTACTGAATATGTGAATGAATGACAGTGATACAGGCTTGTATGTTTGTATGTGATATATATATATTTGATTTTTTTAAGATGTAGTATACTTAGATGAATTTTCAGATATACATAAACAATTTTTTCTACTTCTGTTGAAAGTAATGAGATTGTTATGATAGAACACATACACATTTAAACTGCTATAATATGTAATATGTCTGGATAAATTAGAGAAGGTTTTTATTTAGTGAATTCTGGGTTCAGTTATCAATTCTATTTCAGTTTGCAATGCTTTTTGTCAAATCACTATTGAAGCTAAGTTTTCAATTAATAATTTTCTTTAATGTCGCCCTCTCATTTGAATGATTTCTTTTGGTTCACAAGTCTCAATAGATGAGCACTTTTTGCTTGCACCTACTGTTAGTTGGACAGTGAGATGAATTTTAGTTCTGAGCCAAGTTTTCATGAATAATACCAGAACAGCAGTTTGCTTATTGCTTGAGATTTTGTTTTTGTTACATTTTTAATTATAGCTACCTAACCCCCTGGTTTTTTATTGCATTACCTAGGATGACTGCCTCTTGAAGGTTTGGTATCCTATGACTGGTTGGAAGTCATCTCTCCTGCCCCAAGAGAATGAAGAAAGGAAAAAAAGCTCAGAGGATGTGCAGTTTTCCTTTGTTTATTTGGCACATCCCCGAGCAGTGACAGGATTTTCCTGGCGCAACATCAGCAAGTACATGCCCAGGTTTGAAAGCTGCCTTTTTTTAAAAAGCAGGCAAGCCTTTGATCAAGTGGGTTTTAAACATCCTGCTTAATGTTTTGCCATCAAGAACATGAGATTTCTCTTCTTATACTTTCAAGAAACAAAGCATACCAACATCTTCCCATTAACTTCTGTATCACCAGGTTTAATACGATAGTCATGTTAACCTTCAGTTAGGGGAGAAGCAGAAATTTACATAAAACAGTAACTACTAAGTTCTTGTACACTCCCCTAATTTCTGCTGTTTCTGTGTAGCTAATTGAGTTATCCAGGCAGTAATTTTGCTGTCTCTGCCATCAGGGGGTTGGTCTGTAATGTGTTACTCACGTCATGCCTCGATGGCATCTGCCGGCTGTGGGCAGAGACGCTGCTACCCGAAGATACTCTCCTGGGGGAGCAGATCTGTGAAACCACCACTTCCAGCATCAGCAGCACCATCTCTCAGTCTGGGAAGCAAAAGGACACTATACAACATGCACTAGAGGTACATGTAAATACTTAATCTGTGAAAATTTAATTTCAAGATTCTTAAAACTTTAAATACTTAAGGATATAAAGCTCTAAGAATGTATACTATGTAGTCTCTATATGCATAAAAGAAAAACCTGAATTATTTCATATCAGGTTTTGAAGTCTATTATTAAACACCGAAAAGGTCAGAGACTCCAACTCTGATTCAAGCACCATGTTTTTAAAACTCAGTTTACTTTTTCTCTAGTTAACAGTGATGGAAAGAGACAATGTTTAATTATAATTAAACAGTAGTAGTAATGATGGTTTCATTCTGATTGGGTCTGAAAGTCTGCAGCTGTAAAGACAATGAAAGGAGTAAATAAACTCTTCTAATTTTTAGTTACTTCATTTGATAATTTTGTTTCAGTGACAGTCTTATATTCTTAGTGAGTCTATTTAGTGAGTTTACAGTAAGAGAAAACCTGTCTGTAGAAGCACCTTTTTCCCATGAAAAAGTGCATATCAAAGATCTTCTGCAGCCATAAATACCTGTGTGAGAATGTTTCAATTAAGCTGTGGGATGTGTGTGTCTGAGATAAAAGAGCAAGAAACATCTGTTCTGCCATTTAGTTGTGTGATTGGTCAGTCTCCTAATCACTGCCAGTGTAGTTGATCCTTCTTGTACACAGAGGAAACATATAAATACTCAAGAGTGTTTAATAAAGACAATCCTGCTACATGACAAAGTGGTGGTCTGTTATCCTCAACACTACACTATCAATATAAAACCAAGGAAAGATAAGAAAACAAAAGAACACCCCACCACTCATTTGTAGACTATTACAATCAGACCGTGTTTTTACTTCTTAAATATCATGTCCATCAATAAATAGGGAGCTTGGGACCAATTACATTTTGGGCTGTTAAACCAATTGTGCTCTCTTTACACGCTCTCAGAAATTTTCAGTTATACAAAAATATATTGCAGAAGTTGCTGCTTTTAGATTGTTTTAATCTTGTTCATGAATGTTGTGCAAAATCCTGTGTATTTTTGTGGTGTTGTTGAGTAGAAATTAAAGGAACTTTTAGAAGACTGTTAGATTTTGGGTAGGTCAGATGTGTTACTAATCTGTGTTGAAATCTATTTAAAATAATCCTTTTGAAATTAGTCTTCATTTCTTTGGTAGAAAGAAGCTGTAGGCTTTATATTAGTGTAACTTTTTACCTTACAGTGTTTTTGGTATTCATTAATTTATTTTTATAACTACAACAGACAATTCATCATTTGAAAAATATGAGAAAAGGACAGAGGAGATCTTCAGTTCTTGTTACCCACACGGATGTACTGCCAGATCAGCAGGGCACTCATGAAGTTCAGCGTCACATTTCACATCAAGCAAATGCACTTGGTCACTTCCACATAGCAGCAAGCATCAACCCTAATACAGGTGAAATACAACCATTTATTAGACTACAATAATGTATTTGCCCAACATGAAAAAAATAAAGGAAGCTGAGCTGCATATTCTTTGTCTAGTCAAATAGAAGGAATGTGTAGGAATTCTGTTATTTGGCATAGAGTTTTTTAAAACAAATGAATCTGAATTTATTCTGAATACCTTCAGCACCTTTATGAGCAAATTAAATTCATCTTTGCAGATCAGAAGGCAAAAGAAGCATAAATTTCCAGTGTGGTTGGTGCTTGATTCTTAGGTTTGAGGGGCCACGATATATGATGAATAGAGTAATTGCAACCTACAGAATGGAGTGATTGAAACAGAGCTGTATCAGAGTATTTTGGTGGGAAACCAGCTGATTTTTATAGAATAATGCAGAATATTTTTAAAGAAAGAAAAGATTACAGAGCAGTGACATGCTTCACTAAAATCCATACATGAAAGTCAACACTGCAACACATGAAACTGAGCAGTTAGAACCACTAAATATCATTTACCATTCACATAAGAATAAATTTTCATGTAAATTTATTGACCTTAAAATATCTTTACTGTTTTCATTACAATTGGATGTAAAATCTTGATCTTTACCTTTTTTAATCTTGCAGACACAAATTATGTTATACCTAAAATAAGTGAGTTGTGTGTGTGTACATACATATATGAATAAAAAGATGAGTGGTTAATTTATAGCTTAGTGTATAGCTTTATATACTTTTGTATAGTTTAATACATAGGTTTTTTATTTGTTTAAAAATGTCTACAGATATTCCTTCAGTGATGGCTGGAACTGCTTTTAATATAGATGAAGGAAGTGGAGGCTTCGTTGTCCACTGGCTGAATAATAAAGAATTTCATTTTACATCCTCTATTGAAGTATTCATGCAGCATCTAAGACAAATTTCAGAACAACAGCTAGAACAAGACTTTGATATTGAAGCTGAAGAGGAAGAAGAAACAGAAGAGAAAGAAAAAGGCTTACATATGAAGTTAGATCATGGTTAGTAACCTGATTAGTTCTGATCAGCTAGTACTACTAGCAGATTAAAAAATACTGGGTTTTGAATGGACACTGATAGAATAATCCTTGCATAAAATGGCACATTTCTGTTGCAGATTTGTCTATAGACAGAGAATCAGAGACAGGGACTGGTACAGGCTCTTCAGAACATGAAGATGGAGAAAGAGAGGGAAGCCCCAAAACATCTCTGCTAGCGGGCCCACGCCTGCCTCTGCCAACCGTTTTGTTAGACCGGAAAATTGACTTGCTCCTAACGGAATGGAACAGGAATCCAGATATGCTTTTTACTATCCATCCTGTTGATGGTACCTTTCTGGTGTGGCATGTGAAGTATTTAGATGAATACACTCCAGGCATCTTTCGACAAGTTCAGGTATGGTATATTTGAAATGGTTTTATTATTGTTGATGTTAACAAACATTGTCCTTTGCTTTAGAGCTGAACATCAGTAGGAATTTCATTTTAAGTACTTCCTGTAAAACAGCTAGCATTTATTCAGGCTGAAGCTGAGCTCATATATTCTAATTTTTTTCTTTTTTTTTATTTTTAGGTTTCATTTTCTTCTAGGATTCCTGTTGCATTTCCATCTGGAGATGCTAGTTCTCTTAGTAAAAATATTATGATGTATGCCTGCCCTGTCTTTGTAAAAGACAACAGCAGTGCTGCACAGCAGAAAACAATGGACTTTCCAGATAATACTCTAGCAAATAAAGGACCAAGCTTTGCCCAGGACAGTGCAAATGTGAATATAATTTCTCCTGTGGTAATGATGATTTCCAAACATATAGATGGCTCTCTGAACCAGTGGGCAGTTACTTTTGCTGATAAATCAGCTTTCACTACTGTGCTAACTGTATCCCATAAGTTCAGGTACTGTGGACACCGCTTTCACCTCAATGATCTGGCCTGCCATTCTGTTTTACCATTGCTGCTGACATCTTCTCATCACAATGCTCTGTTAACTCCTGAGTCAGACACTTCCTGGGACTCCGACAGGATAAACAGGGTGATGGATCCTATGAAACATAAGAGAGGTTCTTCTAAGCAGCAACTTAAAAATGCAGCAACCCGTACATTCCATGACCCAAATGCAATCTATAGTGAGCTGATTCTGTGGCGAGTTGATCCCATAGGACCTTTATCCTACACTGGAGGAGTGTCTGAGCTGGCTCGAATTAACTCTCTTCACACCTCTGCTTTCTCTAATGTAGCCTGGCTTCCAACACTCATTCCCAGCTATTGCCTTGGTGAGTATACTTGGCACGTTTCCATGTAGAGTTAACACTGTGAGTTGTAAAATTGATTTTTTAATATAAATTACTGTTTTATTTGGAGTGGATTTACGTTAACTTTTCAAAAATTTCCTTTTACTATGCAAGTTAAGCATTTTTACTTGTTTTGTGGCTAAGCTACTGCAAATAACTTGCAGTGGTCTGAGTGTGTCTGCAGTCCCTGTGGATCAGCTGACACTCAGGAACTCCTTTGTGTGAGTAAGCACTCCTTGCTCCCACAGAGAACAAGATGCTGCCTTTCCCAGCACTTCAGGCAGCTTCCTTGAGTGCTCTCTGCATTGATGTGGTTTGCAAATGCAGGTGTGCTGATGGCTTAGGGTACTGGCCACATGCAGCTGCAGAGGCAGTGGCTTGAACAGAGTATTTGGACCACCTGAACATCAGAACTGTAGGGGAAGATTTCCAGCCAAAATTGGCATTATCAAATTCCTTTAACATGCTGGCTAAAAACTGCTTAGGAGGTTCTGAAACACAACTGAAATTCTTCAGAACACCAGAAGCTTACAAAAGCGTGGTTGGAACCCAGGATATTTATAAATAAATAGACTGCATTAACTTTACAGAACTGCAAAGAAGACTTTTTCAGAGGTCAAACTGTACAATATCTGATGTGTGATGCCCTTGGCCAATTCTTCGGTTTTTGTTTTTAATTTTAGGGCTTTCCATTGCAGTAAAGAAAACTACTTATATAAATGTTACTCTATCCAGCCACACAGATACTTATTTTCTAATTATCACAAAGATGCTGTTGTAGTAGTTTTCATCTTTGTATACAGTACTAAAAGCCATTTGTGCTGTGGGTGTAACATTAAATTTTATACTAATGCCAGGTTATAAATACATAATATATTTGATTTAAAATAAAACAATTTTCTCTGCTTAGGATTTTTGCTTCAATGTTTTATGAAAATGTCTGAAGGATGTTCATATACTGAGAATTGTAGTAGACTGCCTGATGCCATTGACTGCCATTTTTTTCTTCATGAATTTTTTTGTGTCTTCTATTAGGTACCTATTGCAACTCTGCTAGCGCTTGCTTTGTTGCATCAGATGGCAAAAACCTGAGGCTCTATCAAGCTGTTGTAGATGCACGAAAACTTCTGGATGAATTATCTGACCCTGAATCATCTGTAAGTTTTATGTAGCAATGGTTTGGTTTGAAACTGTTTAAATACAACTAATGTAACTCACCTTTTCCCCCTTCCAGTGGTTTGTCTTCCTTTAGTTCTGTGTGATTTTTGTGCCATTCCCTGTATAGGACCTTGTGCATTACATCTTGCATAGTTGCATGTTTTGCAGCTGTCTTTAGGCATTAGCAGAAAAAAATGCAGCTATTACTACTAAAAGTGTCTGCACTGAACCAAAATTTCCCATACGATTTTCCCCAACCTGTGGCAGGTGGGAAAATGAAAAATAGGTTTTCTTAGTTTGTCCTCTCAGAAAAGGGGAGTCAAGAGCAAGAGAGAAGGTGAAAACAGAAGAGCAAGGCTGAGGGGTAACCTAAGTTACATCTATATATAAGGAAGGGCAGAGAAGGGTGGGATATAAGGGAATCAGCTAAGGGTCATACTAGCTTTCTTTTTTTCTGATAACTGATTTTTTCATTCTTTTTATCTTTCATTTCTGTGACTTTAGGAAAAGTAAAGCCTGACCTTGTACTGTTACTGTATAAAGAAACACATCTTTAATTTTTTCCCATTCTTCTGTTATTTTATAAACCATCCTGCAAGACAGGACCTGTCAGTATTCAGATGAGTCTTGAAGAATCTGTTCTAGGAGCAGTGACTATGAACAAAAATCAATAGAGCTTTCAGCTTATATATAAGCTGTACTGAAGGTGTTTTCTACATGTTGTGACAAAACCTGAACCTTGAAAAAGAAGTGAAAGAGTATATTGTTTCTCATTGCACAGACACATTATGTGGTGTTATGCAAGGATAAATCTTTAAATTAGCAATATTCAGCTTCCATAAAAAGTGGTGTTTCATCCCCATGAAGAGCTACTGACTCACAACACTGCACATGCTTTGATAAATACATTATTCATGAGTGTCAAAGTGACAACTGCAAGAGTTCTGTTACGGTTTGTGCCAACAAGAAAAATTGAAGCATCAGTTTATTATAAGCAACTGCAATTTTCTTCTGTCCAAAGAAAGAGTATACTAATTCTACTCATTTTTCTCTGTTTCAGAAACTTATTGGGGAGGTGTTTAATATTGTGAGCCAACAATCTACTGCTCGACCAGGATGTATCATTGAGCTCGATGCAATAACTAACAAAGTAAATAAATGGTTGACTCTTTACGGGTATCGCATAAGAGTGTTTAATAACTTTGTTTATTAATTAGCCTAATCTGTTGAAAAGACATAAAAGAGATGACATTTCTCTGTGGTGACAATGACTTGAATTTTTGTGAATATTGAGATACCTTGAGCATTTTACTAAGCCAATTTTTTGTTAGGTGCTAAGAGCTTAAAGTTCATTTTTAGAGTAAAGCTGTATTTTCTAAGCATAATTATTGAAGAAAACAAAACTTGACTAAAGAATGGGTTCCATGGTATCATAATTTAAAGGAAATAATTACAATCCCCTCAAACCCAAACAAACAAAAATAACTTAAAAAATAACGTTTAAAAGCCCAAACCTAAAAACTAGATATAACTATCAAAAATGTAAGAATGATAGCCAGGTATGACTTCAAGCTTTTTGTGTTTGTATTGTAAAATAAATTTATTAATTAACACATCTATACTTCTCAATCAATGAGCAGGTAGGATAGTTAAACCTTCTTCTTACTCATTTATTTTGATGATATATGCTTCAGTGCTGTTTTCTGTCAGCAGCTTGTGAAAACAGT
Source organism: Peucedramus taeniatus (assembly GCA_013400575.1). Taxonomy (NCBI): domain Eukaryota; kingdom Metazoa; phylum Chordata; class Aves; order Passeriformes; family Fringillidae; genus Peucedramus; species Peucedramus taeniatus. The sequence goes on from WBNO01030125.1 coordinate 602,445, forward strand.
GAGTTTTACCAATTTTAATTAGAAAACGGTGGGGTTTTGATGTTTATAAATAAGTATTTCTCTATTGTCAATAAATTTCTATGTATTTTATGTATCAATAGCATAGAATCTTCAAATTTAAGTTCAGATTTACAAAACATTTTCCTAGAATTTTTATAAATGAGTACAAGGATACCATCTTGTTTCTCTGGAAGAAAAAAGGGATTTTGTAACGTAACTTTGCCATTGTTTTTTTTTGGGGATGTATTTTTCCTTACCAGCAGGGAAAGATTTCACCATGAGCAGCCTTCTCTGTAGTGAGGTAGAGTTATGCAAAGAAATATGTTACTGTCAGAAAAGATAGATTTTAAGATATCTGAGAGAAGGAAAATCTGCAATTTGTTCCCTTTTTCATATTTCCCAAGCAATTCAATGCAGACGTCTTCCCACTGAAGTGGGATAAAAATCTGAGACTTTTTGTCGCTGTTATTTATTCAACACCAAAGAAATAAAAATGAATCAGATACTAATTCATCTGTCAATAACTGCAGCAAAAGTGTTATTACAGAATTTGTCTATCCTGGCAGACCTCGGTGAAATTATTTCAATATACAAACAATGAGTTCTGGAACATATTGTTCTTAATGTGAAAGGAAAATATTTGGGTTTTCTGATGATAATTTTAAACTTTATAAAAGGAAGTATTCCTCATTGGTAGCTAGATTGCACAAAGGAAATAATTGCATTAATACTAAATTTTGCTGTACTGTTCTGGAAGCATAACAATTGCTCAATGTTTCAGTGTGGCTCAAACACACAATTGCTTCATGTCTTCCAAGAAGACTTCATTTTGGGATACAAACCACATAAGGAAGATGTGGAAGGGAAGGAAACTGAGATATTTTTCCAGCCATCACAAGGTATAGCATAAACTATAACTAATATGAATTAAATTGGTACCAAGAAATGTTCCTTAGGAATACTAAAATCTAGCTGGCATGTGGCAATTTACTTTTAAATGAGAATCTGTAAAATGCAGGAAAATGGCTGTTATGTATTGCTCATATGAATTGTTGCTAAATGGTGTTAAACAAAGACTTTCTAATTGCTTAGAGTGAAACAACTTACACGACAAAGTACATTTTTCAAAGTGCTTATGTTGTATATAAAAATGTGAACAGAACAGAAGCACATTTTCTGCATCAATAGGTAGTTGCAGGTGATGTCAATATATCTGGCTTTCAAGTTAATACAATGGAAAGTCACTGGAAAGTTTGGTAGTAGACTTAAAACTTCAAAAGAAAAGGGGAGAAAGACAGGTAGAAGAGTCTTTATAATCTGGCAAAATAGCTCAAACTGAATGGGAAGGCAAATATCTAATAAATTAGATTTGCCATTAATACTCAGATTGTCTGTAAGTCAGTATCTATTTTATAAGTCTTCTGTTGTCATGAGCAATCACAATGTCAATTAAAGCATGCTACTAAGGTACTGTTTCAATCTTTTGTTTTCTAATCTAACCACTTATTTCAAAGATAAAAAAGGGGTTTTTATTGTCAGTAGTTTTTAGAGAATCTTTTGCTATGGAAAAATTATTTAGGTTTCATATAAATGTCATGACCCTATATGAATATATATGTTTATATATTATATCTATAATATGTAAATTACAGGGTATCGTCCACCACCTTTCTCAGAGAAATTCTACCTGGTAGTAATTGAAAAAGACAGTAGTGGCTGTTCTGTTCTTCAAATGTGGCATCTTCATCTCAAATCTGTGCAAGCCTGTTTAGGTGAGTGAGTGATTGTAATTTTCATAGAGACATTTCTATCATATTACTTAAGATAAAACAAATTTTGGTGGTTTATTATAAAACAAATTGTGTCACCTTTGCCCAGCAGAAGCCTAAAAATCAATAATCTTCAGAATAATATATCAATGTAATAAAAGCAGTAAAAATCCTTACAAACATTGGTTGCATTTTATACTACTGACAATATAAAAATGTGTTGATATGGTGAGTAATGTACTTAAGCAGTGGCTTCTTTATTTCAGACTATCACTATTTCAGAATGTTATGGATATCTTAAATGAATAGTCACAGCATGCAATAAAACTGACACAGCATGCACACATCATATAATTATTTTGTGTGTGACTAGAGCTCTTGTAAAAACAAATAAATTTGATTATCAGATATTCATGCCTTGTCCTTACAAATGATTTTTTAACACTGCTGGCATTTTTTTTTACATAGCAAAACCAACTGAAGCATCTTCAGCAGATAATAAGCTTAGTGTACCTGAGCAGAAGACTGTGGATTCTTCTCCAGATGTATCACCTGGCATAAGTCCCATACCACGATCTTCATCAATTGCTAACCTTCAGACTGCTAGTAAACTGATTCTGAGCTCCAGACTTGTGTATAGCCAACCCCTGGATCTTCCTGTTGGTGTGGAAGTAGTAAGAGCAACTCCTTCAGCAGGTAACTTTAACAATTTTTTTCTATACAGTTGGTCCACTGATTTATCTCCTAGTTTATAGAATTGTATCTCCCAGCCTATAAAATTCTGATTTACTGATACAGAAAACACAAAGGACTGAAAAGGTGCTTTCAAATCATCATGCCCATGTCATGTTACTCTTCTGTAAATGTCTCAAGTTCCCACAGGAAAGCTGTTCCTGAAACTTACTGCTCTAATAGTTGGAAATGTAACTTTTAGTCCTAATCTATTAATGAACAATTTATACCCAGTTGCTCATTTTTCAGCATTCCTGTGATTGATATATTCTGGGTTTTTTTACCTGATGCTCTTACACCTTCTTCTGTTTGTCTTTGTATTCCTCTCATTGTTCTAAGAGCCCTTCTCTGAGTTAGTTCAGTTCCAGTTTATCCTCTTCAAATAGTGACCAGAAATGCAGATGATAGGTAATGTTCAAGCTACAAGACTGTTACCAGCTCTGATACTATTTCTATTCAAATCCAAATAAAAAAAAATAACACCAGGTTGTGAAGTTCTCTAGCAGTAGGTAGACAGTGTTATGTCTGCCTTAATCATATAGGCATTCTACTGTCTATTACTAAAAGTAAATATGTTTGTTCTGATTTCAGGTCACTTGAGTTCCTCATCAATATACCCTGTCTGCCTCGCACCGTATTTGATAGTAACGTCCTGTTCGGACAACAGAGTGCGGTTCTGGAGATGCACTGTAGAGACTGACCTGAACAGCAAAACTGAGGAGAAGGAGACGTACCACTGGAGAAAATGGCCTTTAATGAACGATGAAGGGGAAGACAACAGCAGTACAGTGAGCATAGTAGGAAGGCCGGTTGCTGTTAGCTGCTCTTACACAGGACGTCTTGCAGTAGCATACAAACAACCCATACAGCATAATGGGTTTGTTTCCAAAGAATTTTCCATGCATGTTTGTATACTTGAATGTGAGTCTACTGGAGGATCAGAGTGGGTTTTGGAACAGACAATTCATCTGGATGATTTAGTTAAGGTTGGAAGTGTACTTGACTCAAGGGTCAGTGTGGATAGTAATTTATTTGTTTACAGTAAGTCAGATGCTTTTTTGAATAAAGACAAATATCTGGTGCCCAGTATCAAGCATTTGGTGCATTTGGACTGGGTTTCAAAAGAAGATGGTTCACATATACTGACAGTTGGAGTGGGTGCCAACATCTTCATGTACGGAAGGCTTTCAGGGATTGTAACAGATCAAACCAGCAGCAAAGAGGGAGTAGCTGTCATCACTCTGCCACTAGGAGGGAGCATAAAACAAGGTGTGAAATCAAAGTGGGTGTTGCTGAGGTCCATTGATTTGGTTTCATCTGTGGATGGCACTCCTTCCCTGCCTGTGTCTCTGTCCTGGGTGAGAGATGGAATACTGGTGGTGGGAATGGACTGTGAAATGCACGTTTATGCCCAGTGGAAGCACGCGGTCAAGTTTGGTAATGGAGAAAGCGATGTTTTTACTTCTGAAGACTCAGCAACACAAGATCCATTCAAAACAAGCGCAGTAGTGAAGAAGACCAGTGTGATTGATGGGGCAGGAATTGTGGATGATGTTTTTGGCACTCCAACTGTAATTCAGGATGGGGGCCTCTTTGAAGCTGCTCATGTTCTTTCACCTACTCTACCCCAGTATCATCCAACCCAGTTATTAGAACTGATGGACCTGGGTAAAGTTCGCCGAGCCAAAGCCATTCTGTCACATTTAGTTAAATGCATTGCAGGGGAAGTTGCAATAGTCAAAGACACAGAAGCTGGAGAAGGGACTGGTCCTAAACGCCATCTTTCTCGTACCATCAGTGTGAGTGGCAGTACTGCCAAGGATACCATTACTGCTGGGAAAGATGGTACCCGAGACTATACAGAGATAGACTCAATTCCCCCACTGCCACTGTATGCACTGCTTGCTGCAGATCAGGATGCCACCTATGTTGCCGAAGAATCTTCTAAAATACCTCAGGGCTCTGAAGACCATGCAAAGAGAAAAACAGAGGATCAGTACTCAGATCTGTTCCAGATTCAACCTGTTACAACTGAAGACTTTATAGATTTTGAGCCTGAAAAGAGGGAGAGTAAATCCAAAGTTATTAATCTGTCACAGTATGGGCCAACTTACTTCGGCCGAGAACACGCCAGTGTCCTTTCAAGCCACCTGATGCACTCGAGTTTGCCAGGCCTCACTCGACTGGAGCAGATGTTCCTTGTAGCTTTGGCAGACACTGTGGCCACGACAAGCACTGAACTAGATGAGAACAGAGATAAGAATTACTCAGGTTAGTAACTGGCATATTATTGAATTGACATTCTTATTCTTCTCAGCAAAGGTAAACTTAGTCCTTAGGTATTTTGGGATAACAAAGCTGAAAGCTAGCATCACTTATTCAGGTAAGATACAGTAGGAAAGAAAAGCAGATGTAAGTATCTACTTGTAGTTCATAGGTAATAAATAACTTGTAGTTCAGGTTCTCAGCAGCCTTAGAAACATAGGTTCCTCACACACTGTTAGGATAACTTGTATCTATGTCTACTGTAGTCAGCTGCATATTTAAAAGTGTGTTTTATGTGGCACAGGAAGAGATACCTTAGATGAATGTGGCCTCCGGTACCTGCTGGCCATGCGCCTGCACACCTGCCTGCTGACATCCCTGCCCCCCCTGTACCGCGTCCAGCTGCTCCACCAAGGTAACCTGCCCGGGGAAGGGTGGCTTCTCTCACAGCATCTGCTTACCTTTCATTTATAATCTCATATTTCTATTACCTGCATATTAATTTTCTATTTCATTAAGGCCATTATCTTGCAAAGGCTTGGTGTAGGCTTCCCTACATGCACTGTAAATAGCAAAAAAAGTATAGCTCTAGAGTAGAAGATTCTGGCCTGTCCAGTTTGAGGCATGAATAAATTCCCCCACCACATAAAACACAGAGTGAAATGTAATTCATTGTTTCTGCTAGAAGAATTAAGACATTTCCTTACATGAGCATGGGTTGACCTTAAAGAATATTCTATTTTCATCACAGCAGGTTTTTTGGTTTTTTTTTTCCTCAATCTGAGTAAATGTTGTTGTGAAATAGCAAAATTTATTTCACAATAAAAGAAAAGAAGTTACCACCTAAAGAGCCGAGAGAAAGGTTTCTGGCCCAAAATGGGTCTGCTTCTGTGATAACAGAATATTTTTCCTTTGGTCCTTCAACATATAATTCTTGTATAGTTATGAATAGGGTACTGGAAAAATTATGAAAGAAGTACAGAGGAGAGTACAGCAAGCAAAAAGATACTTCCGCTGCTCCTTTAACAGCTCTGCTTCCTTTTGAGGGAATCAGTGTCTCTCAGATGTACCCAGCTCTTGGGTTGGAGGCCCCACTTTACATCTTGAAATATTCCATTTGCTTATTAGCAACTCTTAGTCTTCTGAATTGTGTTGTTTTATGTTATTGTTTAGGCCTGTCAACTTGCCATTTTGCATGGGCTTTCCATTCTGAGGCAGAGGAGGAGTTGATCAATATGATTCCTGCTATCCAGAAGGGAGACCCACAGTGGTCTGAGCTGAGAGCTATGGGCATTGGTTGGTGGGTCAGGAATATCAACACTCTCCGAAGGTGCATTGAGAAGGTACTTTTCACTGGTTACAGATTCTAGCTCCATACTGTTAGATGTGCCTACTATACTAAATTTCCAAGTCATTGAATGTAAAAATAGATTTTTAAATGTTACAGTTTATTCAAAGAATCCAGGAGCAAAAATCCTAGTACTCCAAATCCAATTACATGAGAGTCCTATATAAAACCCAAACAGTGTTCTTTCAAGAAATATTGTTATTATCTTAAGTATTTTTAATAATGGATTGCCAGAGGAATTTCACCTAATAGTATGAGTTACTGTAACAATTTTAAAGAAAATATTTTTATTTGCACATTGCTAATGTCCCACTGTGCTTGAGAGGTGTTGCTATCTGCAATAGTGCAATATTTCTGACTCTTAAAAGCATTTACAGTGTAGAGCTCTGTTACATAGGAATAAAACATTCTCACAGAAATTACTTTGGTGCTTTGTAGATAGTCTACCTCACCATCCTCTGTGACAAAGAACACAGGTTATTTAGCTAAAAGCAGCTTTTATATTTTCATCAATAATAGTAGGCTTTGTTCACTACAGGTTGCAAAAGCTTCATTCCAGAGGAACAATGATGCCTTAGATGCTGCACTTTTTTACCTTGCTATGAAGAAAAAGGCAGTGGTGTGGGGTCTGTTTAGGTGAGTTCTGCTGAATTGATTGATTAAATCTTAATTGAACCAGGAATGCAAAGCAGAACTCATTCAAGAGTAGAGTTTAATTTCAAGTAATGTTGTTAAAGTGATAGTATGCTAAGGTACATAATAAATAGCTCTATACATTGCATTTCTTTATACAGGTCCCAGCATGATGAAAAGATGACTGCCTTTTTCAGCCACAACTTCAATGAAGACCGATGGCGTAAAGCTGCTTTAAAAAATGCTTTTGCTTTGTTGGGAAAACAACGTTTTGAGCAGTCAGCTGCATTTTTCTTGCTAGCAGGTTCACTAAAAGATGCTATAGAGGTATCCACTTTTGAGAAATTAAGTTTCAGTTTCTAATTTGACCTATGTTACTACATCCTTACAAACTGTCCTCTGATGAAGTTTTCACAATTTGTGGCAGCACAAATGGGATGGTATGTCCACACAGGACTCCCTTGTGCCCTGGAGACATACCATTTACCTCCACACTACTGTGAAAAGCAACTGGGAAACCGATTTGAAGGCCAGAATAGTTGTTCAGATACACCATTCCTCAGTGGAAGTACTCTTGGGGGTACCAGCTGTGACCCTTCTGGCAAAACTTTGCTTGAACTGCACAGTTAAGCTGTAGCACTCTGTTCAGCCTCGAGCTATTCTGCATGACCTCTTGGTACAACATTAAGTGAAAAAAAGAAGTCAAGAGTTCTCTTCTGAAGCAGTTCTGGGATCCCTTTTTAGTGGTGCTATGATGCTGCTTGCCACAAGGGAGGTGGGAGCTGTGAGAAGGATCATAAGCTAAGCAGTGTCTCTCAGGAGAGGATGGGATTTAGAGAACCTTTAGAATATCTGCCTATTTATTTACAGTATGTTTGTTTTCACTTGAGAATGTATTTTCCTCAGAGATGCAGTTCTACACAAGATGGTGTGAAAAATATCTTACCAGTGATGTAATAACATGAAAGTTGAAGGGTCAATTATTCTACTAGATAGAATAAAAATACACATCTTTATCTTCTGCCATACTAATTTTTTAATGCTATGTACCGCTATGCATATTAAAATCCCTAAAAAGAAGAGAAAAATACACCTCTTTCCAAACAGAAGAAAATGTTACTTGGATATGTATCACTTAAACACATTTTTGACCTGAAGATTAATTTATACTTCAAAGAAATGATAAGAGGAGAAAAAAAATACCTGTTCTGTAAACATATATTGCTATTCACTTTATTTTATAGAACTCCCCTTATAAAACAACCTTTTCTCCACTGCTTATCATAGGTGTGCCTTGAGAAAATGGAAGACATCCAGTTGGCCATGGTCATTGCTCGTTTGTATGAATCAGAGTTTGAAACCTCTGTCACATACACCTCCATTCTCTATGAAAAGATTTTGGGTTGCCAGAAGGATGGAACGGGATTCAGCTGTACTAAGTTGCATTCTGATCCATTTCTGAGAAGCATTGCATACTGGATAATGAAAGATTACACACGAGCACTGGATACGTTATTGGAACAAACACCCAAAGATGATGATGAAAACCCAGGTAAGGGAAAAATATTAATCTGATAGGGCAAACTTATTAAGAAAGAGTGGGAGAAATGCTTTAAAACAATATAAATATCTGATTTCATTTCTTTCCAAGGGTTGTCTTGAGCCCTCTAACACCAAACTTAGTTCCAGCTGTCAGCTAAGCTCAGGAGAGCTGTCTTTGTTTGGTACTTCCATACAACACTTCTGTAGTAATGAATGCTGGTTGGTCTTTTTTCCAGTGGAGTTAAATTCTTATTCTTACTTCTAGGAATTAGCAGTATTGTAGCAGGATTTCCTATCCCATCTCTTCAAGAATAATGTGGAGTGACAAGTGGCTACATAGGTTTCATATTCCCTATAGGAATTTCCTTAGGGAAATCTCTACCTGGCTCATCATCTCAGCTGCCTTATAGCTTAGCTGAGTGCAGTGTAACTGTGAGGCAAATGATAGAATTTGTATCTTTCTACTCATCCAGCTCATACATTTATTCTTTTTGTGGGGAATAACTAATTATTTCATTTTATTTTGGTAACTAGACCCAAAATTGTCTTTGTTTGTGTGTTTTGATAAATCTCTAATGCAGGAAATAACTGCAAAAATAACTGCAATACCATCTAAAAGGCATTTTCAATGGATGTCATATCTGTTTAATTCCTCAGTTATCGTCAAATCCTGCAATCCTGTGGTGTTCAGTTTCTACAACTATCTTCGGACCCACCCTTTGCTCATCCGAAGATACTTCAGCTCACCAGAAGGAACTCTCGCCACCTTAGGTCTAAAAACTGAGAAAAGCTTTGTTGATAAAATTAATCTTATAGAAAGAAAATTATTCTTCACTACTGCAAATGCTCATTTTAAAGTAGGCTGCCCTGTACTAGCCCTTGAAGTTCTTTCCAAAATTCCAAAAATAAGAAAAAAGTCACCTGTAGCTGGAGAAAAAGATTCATCCAGTCCTTCAATCCAGGCTGATGTTTCAGATTCCAAAGCCCTACAGGATGGTGCTGGAAGTGGTGATATAGACTGGTCAAAACCCATTTCAACTTCCTTTGCTATGGAGAGCACTGTTGAATCTTCAGCACAATTTGACTGGAGTCAGCCAGCAGTAAAATTTGATGATGAGCCCCTTACTCTTGATTGGGGTGAAGACAAAAATGAATCGGATGAAGAAGACAAGGATGTTGGGATAATGATGAAAAAGTCTGATTCTAAGAGTGAAGATGAGAGGACCTCAGACACCAGCATGGCTCAAACACCCCATGGGGAGGTTTCTGAGGGAGGAGACACTGAGGTTGATGTTATTGCTGAGCAACTGAAGTTCAGAGCCTGTTTGAAAATCCTTATGACTGAACTGAGGACTTTGGCTACAGGTTATGAAGTGGATGGAGGAAAGCTCAGATTTCAGCTGTACAACTGGCTGGAAAAAGAGATTGCTGCTATGCATGAAATATGCAACCACGACACAGGGGACAAAGACTACTGTAAAACATATACCAAAGTAAATGGGGATCTGCTTGACCCTGAAGATATTATGGATAAGCCAGACATTGGCTCGTACGAGCGGCACCAGATCGAAAGACGCAGGTTACAGGCAAAGCGAGAACATGCTGAGAGGCGCAAGTGGTGGCTGCAGAAGAACCAAGCTCTTCTCAGAGTTTTCCTCAGTTATTGTAGTCTTCATGGGGCTCAAGGTGGAGGTTTAGCATCTGTAAGGATGGAGCTGAAGTTCTTGCTGCAGGAGTCACAGCAGGTAAAGCAAATTCAAAATTCGTGTCTGTTGATGAATGTGAAAAGTTCTAGACTGTCAGTTATGTCAAATGCATGAGTTTGTGCCTAGATAGATGCTGCTAATGTTCTGTAAGTCATGGTAATTTTAATGTTCTTGGAGAAAGAACTTGCTGTTTAAGTGTGCTGCTTTTCCCAATATGGATTATTTGGTTCTGTAGAATCTGCTGTGTGACAGCAGGATCAGGCTACTTATGATTTTGGAATATAAATGTCTCTGTTTTATATTGTAGCTGCAGCATTGTATGTGTTACTATGACATAATTTCGGTCCCAATTTCTAGGGAATTAAATTCACAGTTAAATTCACTGTTACTGAAATAAAACAAAATCTCATTCCTAGACCTCTGCAGATCATGCAAAAGAGCTACAAGGAATGGGGTCTTAGCTTCAAGGCTCAACAAATAATATAAAGTCAGATAGGATACTACTCTCTTTACTCTGTTATGGCATTTTCTACATTTCATACAAAAAGAGATATTTTACAGCAAATGTTAACTACTACACTGAGCTACAGCAGATAATCTGATGCTGGGCAAGTCTTTTAACATGCTCTATTCCTAGATTTCTCTTATTTCAAATTGGAGCAACAGACAGCTGTTTTGGTGGTACTTGGCTTAGAATGTACATAAAAGAATTTTTTAGTTCTCTTGGCTTCCCCTTGAGAAACTCAGATGAGTACAAATTTGGCTTTGATCCTAAACTCAGACTAGTGACTGTTGTACCAACTTGTGCTACTGCAAGTACATTTTTAGTTAGTGTTTCTTAACAGACAATCTCCACGGTTCCTATGAACTACATGAAAATACTTTTCCTGCATGAAATCAAAATGTGATCCAGCAAACATGGCTATCAGGTCTGAACCTTGTAATTATAGTAAATTATAACTTGCTTTTGACAGTAAAATCTTGTCTGTACTTGAGTAGACAGCAGTGGAAGAGGATAAATAATCTGGGAAATATATTTAAGATGTAAAATTATCTCTATTTTAATTTTTTTTTCAAAGCAGTGATTTAAAATTCAATCTTTTTTTTAAAACAGGAAACTACTGTAAAGCAACTTCAGTCTCCACTTCCACTACCCACAACACTACCACTGCTTTCTGCAAGCATAGCATCCACAAAAACTGTGATAGCTAATCCTGTGCTGTACTTAAACAACCACATCCATGATATACTTTACACTATTGTGCAGATGAAATCACCACCACATCCTAATATTGAAGATGTCAAGGTAATTCATAGCTTTAATCTAAGGCCTAATGTTTGATGAAATGGAAAGATAGCAGGAAAAGACAGGAATGAGCACAGGGTGAGTTTAGGAAAGTTTGCTTTTTAAACAGTTGGACAGTACCATTTTCTCCACACTGCGGATTTCATTGAACTTGCCAAGAAATCCTTGCATTTCCTCTCTTTAAGAACTGGACTGTTTTTGTTGCATTTTGAGGCAGAACCAGTTATTTTGTTACTCCTGGAGACTAATGGAATTTATAAGCACATAACTGAGGTAAGAAAAGCGATTTTAGATAAAACTATTACATCATGACTATACAAACTTTTTGTATTTTATGTATATTGAGTAGCTATTGCTACATTGAACTGCAGTGTTATATAGTACAGCTTCTAGGAACCATTCCATCAAATTCATTAACAGGACATGCTTAATCACTACTTCAGTACTTCAGTATGCTCATTTACTGTGGCTGTTCTGTATTAGAATCAAGTTAATTATCTCGACATAATATTAGAAGGTGTTGACTGCCATCAAATTATCTTGAACAAATAGTTGTGATTTTTCTAAGCATGGTACTGTAAACTCAATGTAACATTCAGTTACTACTTCTTGCACTTGGTTTAAAACTAGGACAGTCCTGCAGAACTCATTTCCAATACACTTCAGAAAGAAATGTATTTTACTCACCTATTATATAAAACATATAGCTTATTGGTTCTCTTTATTTTAGGTGTACACACTTCATTCTTTAGCAGCTTCACTTTCTGCATCCATTTATCAAGCACTATGTGACAGCCACAGCTACAGGTAAAGAGGGAATTTTTCATAGTCCTACATTTGCAGTATACTTTGTGCATCCTAAATGGAAATTCTTCCTGCATGTGACTTAAAAAGGGATTAAATGTTTGTTTATGGGTAAAGATACTTTTACACATTAAACATTGCTAACTTTGATATGCCCAATCAATTTTACACAGATAAAATAACACCAACCATTCAGGGTTTTTCAGTAAACAGTAGGAAAATATGATGTCACTCTCACTTGGGACGCTCATTTTCTCATCAGAAAAATATTTATTTGTATGTAGCAGTCAAACAGAAGCAAATCAGTTTACTGGGATGGTTTATCAAGGACTGCTTTTGAGCGATCGACGCAGACTGAGGACAGAAAGCATTGAAGAGCACGCAACTCCAAACTCATCTCCTGCTCAGTGGCCTGGTGAGACTGAAATAAGGTTACTTTTAGCTCCACTGGACCAGCTGCATGTGCCAGAATTATTTCACTGTCCTGTATGAGGGATGAAATAGTGGATAATCAATGATAGATGTTTCTGACTTAATTCTCAAAATAGTAACAGCCTTTCACTTTTTGACATATCAAAACAAATAAAAATAAACTTTGTATGTGGCAAACATCTTGCTTGAAGAAGAGACCATGATCTTTAGGATAAACTTAATGACAGTTTGTCACCCCAAAATGTTTTCCTCCAGTCTGGCTAACCCCTTAGCAATGCTACCTCTATTGTCTCCACAGTACTGTCCTACATGTATGCTGTACTCAGTATGGCTGTCAAAGCAGCTAATTCTGTGTACAAGCATAAACTGTGGAAATGGTGCAGGAATTTCATAGGCATGCTGAACTGCCCATAGTAGTTGCAGGGAAGTGCAGTGCAAAAGTCCCAGACCCAAGAAGGCTTTTTATAATTTTGATCTTTATGATTTTAAGAAAACATTTAATAGTATGTTTCATCTGAATAAAAGCATCATGCAGCTACTAGTGTTTACCATAAAGTGTAGAGGTAAAACATTTCCTTTTTGTCCATTTGTCCTCCTACTCATTTAATCCCAGAATTTTCCTCTTTGCAGGTGTGAGTTCACTTATCAACCTCTTAAGTTCCGCTCAGGATGAGGACCAACCAAAGTTGAACATCCTGCTGTGTGAAGCTGTTGTAGCCGTGTACCTGAGTCTGCTGATCCACGCCCTGGCCACCAACTCATGTAACGAGCTGTTCCGGCTGGCAGCGCACCCCCTCAACAGCCGCATGTGGGCTGCTGTCTTTGGAGGGGGAGTGAAGCTGCTCGTGAAACCCCGCAGGCAGTCCGAAAACATCCCGGGTACGCTGCTCCCTAAAGGTCACGCAGATGGTCTGCATTTTATACCTCTTCTAGTAGGAGAACCTTCCTTCCTTCTAAAGACCAAAGCAGAATTTAAAAAACTACTGGCAAGAAAACAGTTACATTAACTAAAAGGCTGAAACAGATGATAGCCTTGCAGTTGTCCTTTGTAATGGCATACAACGCATTTTGAATTTGCCATAGAACTGTAGAGTTATTATAGTAATAATAGTAGTATTAGGTGCTTACTTAAAACATTTTTCAGTACTTTCAGCCATTATTTTTGGGGAAAAAAGCCCTGGGTGATATAAATCAGTGTTAATACCGATGGGTTTTTTATGGGAGATGAGTGTTGTTAATTAATGACTGCAGTAACTAGGAAACAGTATTCCTGAAATCAGTTCCTATTGCAAGGTAGGATTTCACCAAGCCCAAGACCACAGAGAAGAAATACCAACTTCATCTGGCAGAAAAACAGCTCATGCATGTGTAAGCTCCAACTAAACCCAGGATTTTTACAAAGATGAACAAGTGCTAATATGCCGCATGAGCAAAAGAAAAAGTGGAGGTTGAATTCAATTTCTGAAGTCAAGGACAGATACAACCATTTGTGATAAACTTCAGCAATACTGAAAATCACATCACACAGACTTTTAAATCACCAATAAGCTTGAAACTTATGCAAAAATTAGACATTCTCTCTCCAGAATACAAAACCTAAACAATAATAAGGCATTGCACCATTACAAGTATGCACGACAGTTATTTGTCATTCATGGAATAAGTTAAACTCATTTAGGGCAGTTATTTTCATAAGATAATAGCATGAATAACTTCTGTAAGTCATGTTCATTTGAGATGTATTCTGTTTTCCTTTAACCTTCAAGCTGCTACAGCTTCTGATGTTTCAGAGGATGGTAATGAAGGTTTGTAAAGACTTGCAGTGTAGATGAGTGTTGGTAGTGGCTTTTTTGGACAAACAGAATAGTTTTGAAATACCTAGCTCCCTTGTAATAAAGTAAGTGTGATATTCAATGTTGCCTGGCTAATGACAGTTTGAAAAACAAATGCCACATTAATATCTTGGTTACTATTAAGGCATTTTAAATCATAACACTTTAAACTAGACTTCAGTTGTCAAAAAGCCTGTCTTTCTATTCAAATATTTTCTTTGGTACCCTGAGAATTCCTTGGTTTATATTTGAGTAACTGCTAATTGTGCAGCATACTGTTTAGTGATATTTTACATATTACTTTATTTCTCAACAAAGTTTCTGGGTTTCTTTCTTTCTTTTTTGAGAAATTTTTCAGCTAACAGGCTTTTTAAAAGCAACATCTCCTAAGAACTTAATCCAGTACGTAAATGTAAAATGTATTTTTCATAATATATCCAATGTCTAAATGCCAGAGTTATTGAATTTATCACAATGAAACTTTTTTATGATTACACTTACTTTATTTAGGCTGGCTTTGATTCTAAATCAGTAGAAATTAGTACCAATAACAGTGGTGTTAGTTGCTTCAGTTATTAAATACAGACATTTTAAAGATGCAATACTAATATCAGCTTTTTTAATTACCTGAATTTAGCACCTCCTCTTCCATCAGAAGAAATGGATAAACACCGCCGCCGGTTTAACATGAGAATGCTTGTGCCAGGAAGACCAGTAAAAGACAGCAATGTACCACCACCTGTACCTGCAGAAAGACCCTCTTACAAAGAAAAGTTTATTCCTCCAGAACTCAGCATGTGGGACTATTTTATGGCAAAGGTAACTGAAAATTACATTAAGTTTTAAAGGACAAAAAGTGAAAATTTTGAGCACTCTTAGTAGTAAGATGCAGAATATTGTCCTCATAATAAAAGATAAAGAGCCTACAAGGCTATTACTTCACTTTAAAAACATGCCCCTTGTCAATAATAGTGATTAACACTTTCCCCCCTTGCTAATTAGTTACATTTTTAGGGACATTGACTTACAGGTTAAATTGCTGTCATATAAACTCTATGAGAGTTATAAGTGAAGTCAGAGAAGAGATGAGAATATTGTTTTTATGCAGACTTTTGCTTTGCATTGCAGCCCTTTCTCCCTTTATCAGACAGTGGTGTAATATATGATTCTGATGAAAGCATTCATAGTGATGAGGAGGAGGACGACGCTTTCCTCTCCGATGTGCAGATCCAGGAACACACAGATGCCAATTCTTACAGGTCAGCAGAAATTGTCACTATTTTAGAATAATTATGTCATATGCTTACCTTTGCTTCCAAATTGGAAAAAACTCATGGATCTTCTACACCATCCAACCTAAGTCAAGCAATATTTAGTACTGTGGGCAGACTTGTCAATGGCAATGGGATTACAGAAATTACAAATTCTCATCACAATAACAGTTCCCCATTTACTTGCCAGGAAAAAGGGATTAGGAAGTTAAAGTTGTTTGGTTTGCAGTTTTTTGGGGAGGGGAAAGCAACTGAGAAACACCCATTTTCATTTTTAAGACTCAAAAGAAGGTAACACAATGCCAGCTCTAGAATAATGGGTTTAGACTGCTGATTCAAGCATGTAGTTTTTGAATAAGGTGCAGGTTAAACAGAACCTTTCTACAGTGTTTTTCCAACCTGTGTATTTGTTTGAAGAAGAAAAATACTCTGTAGATAACTCTTAATGTTTTTTTAACATGACTAAATCTATTCTTTTTATACAGCTGGGCTCTTCTACATCTGACAATGGTAAAATTAGTTCTGCACAACATTAAGAACTTCTTTCCCATTGCTGGTCTGGAATTTACCGGTATGCTAAATCCTGCTTTACATTTTATTTTTCTGTATATATGGCCTTCTGTCAGACTTCGTGTTTTAATTTTAACTTTAAAATTCAAATAATTAAATACATTATTTATTACAATTGCCAACATGTACATTTCCTTTCAAGATTTTTTTTGGATGGTTATGCTATTATGGGGGTTTTATACTCACTGTAGCTTATTTTTTTTTCTCTGAGCCTTAGTTCATGAATATTTCTCTTTAGATCTGCCTGTAACATCTCCATTGGGCATTGCTGTAATAAAAAATTTAGAGCACTGGGAACAGATTCTTCAAGATAGAATGGACCAATTTGAAGGCCCACCTCCAAACTACATCAATACTTACCCCAGTGACCTGGGTGTAGGGGCAGGACCAGCTATTCTCCGCAATAAAGCAATGATTGAACCTGAGAACACACCATTCAAGTAAGTATTTTTTTCCTAGCAAAAACACATTCTTTGATAACAGACATTCTGAAGAGCATTTCCTCTCATGTTAAGCAGCCAAATGAAGGTTGTCTAGCCCTTAGATCTAGTAGCCAATGTTTTACAGAAACCATTTTCCCACATCCCTTTTTTCATTCTTATGCAGCAGCCTTTACTTCCTCTGCTGCACCTCTCACAGCTGCAACAAGAAAGGAAAATGAGGAAAGAAGAATCAAGAGGTTGTAGGAATCAAGGGTGGTGGCTGCTGCTGGGAACACCCTATTCAACCTGTTTTACTATTCCTTCAGTAGCAGTTGTCTCTCACCCTGTCCCAGCAACAAGAGTTATATAATACATGCAGATGTCTGGGGGAGGAGAAAGACAGTTGTACTAAGGTCCTTTTAAGGCTAATCCTCCTGTGTTTAGACAGTGTCATGCCTGGAGGTGTTTGTGAATGCAGATAGTGAACTGTGTTTTCGACTCAAAAATAGCTTGCTTTTCTCAATATATCAAACTACAACTGAGTCAAGAGTGCAGAATGAGTCAGCAGTGCCCTGGCAGCCAGGAGGGCATCAGGCACAGCACAGGCAAGGGAGGGGATTGTCCCACTCTGCTCTGCACTGGAGTGGCCTCACCTCAAGGGCTGGGGCAGTTTTGGGTGCCACAATATAATAAGGATATAAAACTATTAGAAAGCATCCAAATGAGGGCAATGAAGATGGTGAGGGGTCTGGAGGTGAAGCTTTGTAAGGAGCAACTGAGGGCACTGGGTCTGTTCAACCTGGAGGAGATTGAGGGAAGACTTCACTGCAGGTACAGCTTCTTCATGAGTGGAAGAGGAGGGGCAGGCACTGATCTCTGATCCCTGGTGACAGGACATGAGGGAATGGCCTGAAGCTGTGTCAGTGGAGGTTTAGCTGTGTAATTAGATAAAGCTTTTTCACCCAGGAGGTGGTTGGGCACTGGAACAGGCTCCCTGGGGAAGTGGGCACAGCACCACCAATGAAGTTCTGGAAGTGTTTGGTCAACACTCTCAGGCACATGGTGGAATTCTTAGACTTGACTTCAATGATCCTTGTGGGTCCCTTCCAACTCAGGATACTCTGTGTTTCTTTCTTTCTTCTGTTTTAACCAGATCAAAGGATTACTCAGCTCTTCCAGCAAAAAGGCTCTGGCATTTCCTTGTGAAGCAAGAACTTCTTCAGGAGACTTTCATAAGATACATATTCACAAAGAAAAGAAAGCAGAGTGAGGTAAACAAAGGATGTAACTTATTTTTAAAAAACAAAGCTCAATTATAACTGTTCCTCAGTCTCCTCGGTATTTAATTTTTCTTCCCATTTTCCATTGGCATTTCAGTTTCTCTCATTTAACAATGTTTGGATTTTTTTCAAAATCAACATGACTGTCAGGTTACTGATTGGGATATCAACTGAGCCAAATATTTTTGAACAAGACATATCTCACCTTTATGTATTTTAATACTATCCTAATAAACAGAACATTTGCAATAACAGTAATAAGCAAAGAAATTTGCAAACTTTTTTTTTGGTGTGTCATATTGAAAAAGAAATTTAAATGTGCTATTCATTTGTGTATATGTATATATGCATGAGTAATATATACATATAAAGGTAATATTATATAGTAATATATAATATGGGGCTTTACAAATTGTACCAGTTACAACTGCTATGTTCTAACTGAAAATTTAAGCCAACACATAAATATCATGGGAAATAAGTATATGATTTAATATCTTTTAGAATTCCTGTAAGTATGGAGTTTGTGTGTGTATTACTCCTCCATTTATTTACTATATCATACATTTTGTGTTCACCTAGGAGGCATTACATTTTAAGTGAGTTTGTTTAGATTCCTGTCTTAGTTTCTGTGCCTTTTATAAAAAGTTAAAAATACATTTGTCATCATTTACTGACAGAGTGGCCTTTAAAATCTAGTTTGGAATGTTTCATTCTTTTTTTATATTTGTTTGTGCATGTGTTTTGTGTTTGTGACTGTGTGATGTTATGTAGTCTGTAGAAGATCGTGTGGAGCAGGTCAAACAAAACTGCGTAGCAGAAGATCACAAAAACAAGGTAGTATCCCTTCTCCCAAACCTCTAGCACATTCTTAAAAGTTCTGTGGAACTGGCTTTTCTTTTCTAATGTGACTAACAGAAGCTGTGTGTTCTGTGTAGTCTGTGTGACAGGCTTTTAATCCATGAACTAACTTCGGATGTCCTGATAATTGGGATGAGTGAACACCTTGTAAATAGTGTTGCACACACAACTTCGTGTTTCTTGCACTCAAATATCACTTTTGGCTACTACAACACCAAAGAGTATGAGAAGTCTAAAGTTTAGCTACTTAAACAATGCTAAGGCCACTGAACTTTTCTTGCATGAATTTTGTATAGATTTTTGCACTCTGAATGCATCACTGCAAAATGGATTTTCGCACTAATTGAAGTTTTTAATAAATGTTTTGTAGGTTGAAGCAGATCTTGGATACCCTGGAGGAAAAGCAAAAATCATTCACAAAGAATCAGATATGATAATGGCATTTGCAGTTAACAAGGTAAGCCTCAAATACTACAAGAAATGTAATAAAATATCTTAATTATAGTTAGTTTATATTTTCTATTTGTGCTGCATAGGCGAACAGCAATGAAATCGTTTTGGCATCTACACATGATGTTCAAGAACTTGATATTTCAGCTCTACTGGCTGCTCAGTCATTTATATGGATTGGGGAAGAATATGACAGAGAGTCTAAAAGGTAGGATTGTTTCTTTGTGGTTATATTAATAAGAGTATTGATTTTCTGTGTCTGTATTACCTGTGTAAGCACAAATGGAGCATACAAAAAACCTTAATTACTCTTCTTCAGTAGGTTTCAGATTGCTCTGCAAGTGAGGGAAAGCAAGAGAATAATTACTGTCTTTAGAAATGCGTGCACTGCACAGTGAAGTAAAATCCAATGTGGTGCCTAAGATAATGAAGGAAGTGCTACCTTGGACACCCTGCAGTTCCCTTGCATCAGTGCAGTGTGGAGGGCAGCTGTGGTAGCTGATGCTGGTTGTTCCTGTCCCCTCCATTCCTGTGCTGAGAGCTGTGAATGCATCAGCTGCAGTGAGCACTCCTCTGTACCAGCTCCCTGCAAACTGCACACACAGGTCAGGGACAGCCCAACAATATTTTTCTCAAGAAAGCTTATATTCTTATATTGGGATCATCTCTTGAGATTAAACATGGATAGATTTGGAGCTCGTGGAAAGAATTTCTACTGCATAAGTGCAGGAATTATCAGTTTATAGTCTCATTATTGTCGCTTCCTCTACCCACTGCCATTAAGCTCTTGACAAATAAGCAAAGATCATTAGCAAAGAAGCATTTGTTTAAAGCAGAGCTGTTCTTTTGCAGTTCCGATGACGTTGACTTCCGTGGTTCTACCACAACGCTGGCTCCTTCAAGTGCACCATCATTTGGAGTGAGTCAGATCCAGCCTTCTCCATCCATGCCCTGGCTAGGCACTGGGCAAACCAGCACTGGAGCTGGTGTGGTGAGTACTTCTGTGTGTGCAGCTCAGGAGAGGGGGCTGTTTATCATCTGTTATGGACTAGAGAGACCTAGTGTGCATTAGTCATCATACTGTCAATCCAGTATTGACATAAAAGGCCAACAGCAACCAAGACCTGGCCAAAAAGAAGGCCAAACTTGGGATTTTCTCATATACTGTGGCACAGAATTATTGTGATATAGAAAATAATGGGTCAGTCTGGGTGGTTTATTGTGGGAAATAGTAAAGCTAAGAAGACTTTCAGAAAGCTGGGAAAGCAGGCCTCAGAAACAGAGAGAAATTAGAGCTGGCTGCAGCTGCAAAATCAGAAAGTAGGAAAGTTACAATAGTACAGCAAGCAAGGACATGGAACAATAATTTGAGTATTAGGCTTGGCCAAGATAGACCTTAAGACTGCAGAAAAATATGCTTAGCAAGATAGTAGAAGATTTTAAGCTTAATAATGAAGTATTGTGTATTGTTAATAGAAAGCATACAAGCAAGCATTGTGTGAAGCAGGTGTACGTGTGCTTTTAGTGATTGGCTAGAACAATTGTCTGTAAGCTTTAGCAATATGCTATTGGCTAGAAAGTTTTTAAAATGCTCTGTAACAAAGAAATCCTTGGCTGCTGCTGGCAAGACGTGAGCTGTTGCCATCTTCCAATTGTCTCAACCATGTAATGAGACTGATGCTGCAATAAAGCTCACGGAATGTATCCCAGCAGTCCCATTCTGTTCGTGAAAAACCACCAACAGTTTTCTTTCTTCTGGGAATTTTGATGTAGGACCATTCAGATAATCTTAGCTTAATAAATTTTTTTTAACTAGGGGACACTTACCATGTGATAGTATAATCAAAATTGAATAGTGTGTTTATGTCTTTTTCAAAACTGTTTTGATTTTTCTTTGTTTCCTATAAAGCTGATCAAAAGAAATCTGAATAACGTCAAGAGAATGGCTTCACATCCAGTCCATCAGTATTGTAAGTGAATCATTAGTATGGAATTGATAATTTTCTAAAAAATACTGCACTACTAATGGTCATCTTTTAATCTTAGATCTTACAGGAGCACAAGATGGAAGTGTCCGAATGTTTGAATGGACAAGGCCACAGCAGCTGGTGTGCTTCCAGCAGGCTGGGAATGCCAGGGTGACAAGGATGTATTTCAATGCCCAGGGAAATAAGGTAAGTACAACCTGTAGGGTTTTGGGGGGGTTGGAGTTTTTATTCATAAGGAAAAGTTTGGTTGTGCTGTGACCCCTAAAGTAGTTTTACTGCTGCCATGCAGAACTCTTAGGATGCCCTAGAACAATGATACTGTGTTGTGGGAGCTTTGTAATAAACCCTGACCCTTATTCTGCTTTCTCTTCTCTCAGCTCCACACTGCTATCTCATATCCTACTTGCCACATCTTCACACTATTTGTTCTCCCTCTTCAGAAATCTGTGTTCCCATGTGGTGACCTTTTTAAAAAAGCTGCAGTGCTCCTTATTTTATAGATGCACACTTGTATCAATAATAGAATCATTAAGGCTGGAAAAGACGCCCAAGATAGTCAAGTCCAGCTGTCAATCAGTGTAGGCACAGGTCTTCAAGAAGTGCCTCCCACTTTGCACTCTGGCCAAGATGAAGTTTTCACAGAATGCATTACCTAGAAGAACCTGGAAGACAGGGATAATTCAGCCCTTGAGTTGAAGGCTGTGAGTGTACTGCATTAGAGTGGAGAGCAGAAAGAGTACAAAAAGACATGCTTTGGCCAGAAGTGACTCTATGAGGGATATGAGATGCAGAAAAAAGAGCAGAGAAAGAAAGAAACTGGGAGGAATACCCACCTCTTCAGTTTTGTTTTTTTTTGCCCATTCTTTTATTTTAACAGGTCTTGTCTGCGTTTTTACTGACAAAATATTTAATTTCATTATAGCTAAAAGCTATAAAAAGTGAATTAAAGGTATTTGGGCATGACTATACATAGCTATAAAACCACAGAGGTGACATAGCTGGAAATATAAAGTATCTCTCAGCATATCTATTTTCAGGTGGCCTAGAATGTCATTTAAACGTATTCTAAAACTTATTCTAAAAATGTGTTTTGACTGTACTTTGAGATATTGCAATCTTACCATTATATGGGAATCAGTCTTAAGTCACAAATTAAGATGTACTTGTTGCTGTGCTTCACATGAAGGTCATTCAGGCAGGACTTGAGAAACCCAACTAAAAAGAGAAAATATAAAATATATTTCTAAAATTGTTCTGTAAAATAAATGCTTACAGAACATGCTGTATAGAATATACAATATTAATTATTATTCATTTTGGTTAATAAATATAGCTCACTCATTTTACCATTCATGACTACAATCTTTCCACAATTGTTTTTATCATGCTTTTATGGCATGCTGTCATGCATCTTACTTTTTTAAGCATTTTCAAGTAGAGTCATGGAGTAATGATGCCTTTGTTAGCTTTAGCATCTAACATTAGGATTTGAAAGATAAGCTTCCATGCTTTCTCCATTTCCAGAAAATAATTTGGTGTGCAGGAGAGCATCAATCATTAAATAATCATTAAACAATTAGCACTGAACTCACTTGGCTTCTAAACTGGTGGTTTTTGGTTTTTTTTGTCTTGACGATCATTGTTATTGTTACTCAATTTGCAGAGGAAGGTTTGGTGGTTCAGGGGGGCTTTTCCCTGAAGTCAGCAGTTTACTATCATGAAGCATCCAGTAACCACCATGTCATGCTAATAAATGCAGTTTATTCCTTGCAGTGTGGTGTTGCTGATGGTGAAGGTTTTCTAAGTATTTGGCAAGTAAACCAAACCACCTCAAATCCTAAGCCCTACCTGGTAAGTAAACAGAATTTTTTTTATTGTTATTATTATTGTAGAGGAAAGCAAAGTCTTTGAAACTTGAGACAGGCCCAGAGCATACAACTTCAATGAGACATATTTGATTTTGCTGCTCTTTAATTGGCACACTTCATCTAAACAACTGCAGTTTCAATGATACATCTTTGCAAAACCAATTGCACAATAACCATAAGCTACAATGTAATTACAAATACTCCGTCAACATTACACTTGTTTAAATTAAAACTCAGAACCACAACTAATGATTTTATAACCCCAAAACTTAGTAAAAATACATTCTTCAATACATTTTACTGCTTCTTAACATGAAGACCATGCTTAATTTAAAACTCAGGCTGTTGTCATACACTATAGTGTGGATTTTCTGTCATTATTGTAATATCTTTTCATTTTATACTGGATTTTAATCCATTGTTCCAATCTCAGTTTCAAGCTGTCAGTTTTTAAGCTTTGTTTCAAAGACTCTGTGTTTTGCTATCACTGACATCAGACTGACAGTAGTTACTTTTGATGCAAATAACAGCTGGTAAGATTGCACCTTTCTGTTTGTTTTGTTTTTAATAGAGTTGGCAGTGCCACAGTAAAACCACAAGTGACTTTGCATTTATAACCTCTTCAAGTCTAGTTGCTACATCGGGACAATCCAATGATAACAGGTGTGTTTCAAGAAACAGTGAAGAATTTCCAAACTACTTTTTCATCTCCATTAATTTGCTAAGCTCTTGGGCATTAATATGTGGCTGACATTTTAAGGCTCATTGTTCTAAGTTTTGTTACAGCTTGAACTTGACAGATAATTTCTTTGAATATCGTTTCTTCAATTGCTTTTTTCCAAGTTTAGTTCGTGTGAGGAGTGGTCAATAATTACCCAGTTGTATTCCCAATGCAACTACTTTGTCATGATGCTGTTGCTGGGGTTAGAAATCCGTTCAGCAAAGCAGGATAATTCTTTTTCTCTGAAAATAATAACTTCTATAATTATTTGACACAATCTTTTGATCAGTACACATTTTAAGGGTAGAAGGTATCGTTCCACTAAGAAGCATAAAAGAGCAAAGAAAAGAATTAAAGCTCTTAGTTCTTTGCAAATGCTCTCCAATGACTGCAGTGTGTTCAATTCTGCCTTCTAGACTGACATAAGATGTGAACAATTTTGGAGTCATTTCACCCCATGAGTCACTTGGCAATAGGCCATAATGATTTTGGTTTTTTCTCCCTCAGAAATGTGTGCCTCTGGGACACCTTGGTTTCATCTGGTAACAGTCTTATACATGGTAAGTACTGTGGTGAAAATTAAACCTCTGCTTCTTACTAAGGAAATACAGCTTGTGTGTGCATTTGGGGCAAGGGAAAAACCTTCTGCTGGGGAACAGATCTAAGTTTGTGTTGCACATTAATACATGCACCAGACTGGTTCTGCATGTTCTCTAGCATGATGTTAATCTGCTCTGTATAGAAAAGTATGAAGAGAGAATATAATAGAATGGTTTGGGTTGGAAGGGACCTTAAAAATCATCTTTCCACTCCCCTTGCCAAGGGCAGGGACACCTTTCACTAGATCAGGTTGCTCAAGATCAGCTATACTTTTTCTAAATCAGGAATTTACCTGAAATTCATATGGTGAATTAAATATTTTCTCAAATTTTAAATTCAGGTATGACCCTGTATTCTAAAGTAACTTAGACTGTATATCATGCTTTCTTGTGCATTAGATCTAGGTATTTCTTATGAGAGCACTAAGCTGTCTGCTGTTAAGATATTACCTATATGAAGGAATGTGTCTGCAAAGTTAGAAAATATTCAGGGAGCAATTTATAGAAAAAAGGCATTTTAAGATTGAGAGCTACTTACAGTTTCAAATCTATTAAATTCTGACATCCTTCTTCTTCAGCCTTCACTTGTCATGACCACGGTGCCACAGTCCTTCAGTATGCACCCAAGCATCAACTGCTCATTTCTGGAGGTAGGAAGGGATATATCTGCATCTTTGACATCAGACAGAGGCAAATCCTTTTCACCTTCCAAGCACACGAGTCAGCTGTTAAGGCCCTGGCGCTGGATCCTTCCGAGGACTATTTTGTTACGGGCTCGGCCGAAGGCAACATGAAGGTAAGGGATGGAGGAGCTGGGCTCTGGAGAAGGGTGCCTGGCTGAAGTAGTGTACTGTCTTATGTAAATTGCCAGATAAATGCAGTAACAAAACAAAAACAATCCCCAAAACCCCAAACTTACACTTGATGTACAGCCTGCTTGCTTTACATTTATACTGTAAACTGAAATGTACTGGTAGGCTTGTAAAGCAAGTAGGTTTTCTCCTCCACTAAAGAATAGTCTTCTTAAGGTTGTGAGACTGATTTTAAGTGGATAAAGCAAAGTTTGCAGTTCTGAAATCTTACCTTTGTTTTTCTCTCATTTAAAAATGTTCTGGCTTTGCTGTTGACATTCCTTTGTAACACAGAGGGCGCTCAGCAACTTCAACATTGTGTAAAGTTTCTATTTTTGTCTCCTGATGCTGTAGCCCCAGACAGCTACTGAGAGGTCAGAGTAGCATGAAACAAACACCAACATGAAAACAAATGAACAAAACAAACTAACAAACACACAAAAAAAAATCAAACTCCACAGAAATACAGTCCCTGTTTTAAGGGGCATTTTACCTGAATTCTAAAGGAATGAAATACAATATGGTAAAAAGAAGGTGAATACAGTTTCTTTCCTTTTCTGGAGGACTGCTTTACAGAGGCTTTCATGGCCTGGCCTTGATGAGGCTCCTGCTCCTTAGAACACAACAGGCAGCTGTGCTTCCTACCACTCTGCGTGCTTATTAATTGTGCAGCTTACTCTCTGCAGCATTCCTTAGCAGGAAAGCATTTCCAGCTGCTGGGAAGCTGACAGTAGTCATCTTGGGTGAAAATACAACCTCTCAATTTCTGCAGCTTTCATGAGGGGAAGCTGGGAGAAGGACTCTGATCAGCTAACACAGGGAAGCTTCACTCTGCCCAATACCCAGCTGGTCCACAGTAAGGCAGCCTTACACTGCATCAGCTTCTCAAGACTCTTGGACTTGTAATAACTTGCAATGAGGCAACAAAAAATATCCTTTATCTTTCTCAATAGAGTTTAGAACAGCCAGGAATCTGAAACATTAGGGAGGAAAATACAAATCCTTTAATATTCATCTTGTTTTGTCATTCTTTTGATACAGGTGTGGAGACTGACCGGCTACAATTTAATTCATTCCTTTAAAAATGAACATGCTAAGCAATCCCTTTTCAGAAATATTGGTGCTGGTGTCACCCAGATTGAGACTGTACAAGGCAATCGTATCTTCTCCTGTGGAGCAGATGGCACACTGAAAATGAGGGTTCTTCCCAATGCTTTCAATGTACCTTCAGGCATTTTTGACATTCTGTAGCATTCTGTGAGATAATCCTGGTTTCTATAATGTCCCTATGAGTAGCTAAAAACACAGTGATGTGCACTGTGGAAAGAAAACATTGTGTTTCCTTTCAAATCAGTTACTGCAGCATTAAGTATTACAGGGAGAAAACCAACACTTTTACAACAGGTATATTTTGAATATGCCCATAAGGATCACTGGGCTGGAAATGCATATACTGGATTGTAAAAGCAAGGAATTCAACCCAGTATTGTTGGTCGTGGGGGGTTATTGCTCAGTAACCCACAAGCTGCATTTTGTGAGTGTTGTAAAGATCCTGACAGTTGTCAGTCACTTCACAAGCACTGTGGCTCTACAAGTCAGTAAGCATTTCTGATGTGATTCTGATTACTTTTATTCCAGTTTTTCCCACTAAATGAAGCATGTATACAACTTCTCATTGTAAAATAGTTTAGTTTTAATTAAGGGTACTCAGTGTATTTGATTTCTGCAGAAAGTGTAATGGATGCAAACGCCGTGGAACATGTGCAATCAAGGACGTACTGTGAGAGATGTATCATTTTATGCTGAGATTTTTTTCCCAGTTAGTATTATTGCACAGTTGATACTGTAACTTGCACATCAATACATTTTTAAATGCAATGGGGTTTAATTTGCACAGCATTTTCCTTTCTTTCTGAGCTATGTTTTCTATTGGACACCTGCCTTTACTTTAGGAATGTATTGTAAGCACTAAATGTTTGTAGTGAAAACATCCAGCATTCTAGTCAGCTTTGAGTTTTGAGAATCATTTGTCCAGAAAATACTTCATTAAATGAAGCTGTTAAGAGAATACCAATGGAACATATAATGCCACATTTCAGATGAATGTCAGGCTTTATGTGGCCAGCTAGTAAATAGTGGATAAAACTGGTAATTAAATTTTTACCAGAGTATATTGTATAAACTATGCAGAGTTCAATATTGTTTGCTTGTAATATAACTAGCTACTGTTGTCAGATGTATTTTTCTGTTGTAAACAAAAAAACATGTTCTTCAAGGACTGGAATGGATGTCTGTGTATTTAAATGTTAACAAACTGTCTTATTCCTCCAATGAAATTTTGATGTCTGTGCTGTACTGTAAGATATACTAGAATAAAAAGCACCTTTCTCCAAAGGTGATTTTAAATTGCAGCTTGTGAAGTAGAAGAAAGATGAAAAGAAGAAA
Organism: Peucedramus taeniatus; assembly: GCA_013400575.1. Lineage (NCBI taxonomy): Eukaryota > Metazoa > Chordata > Aves > Passeriformes > Fringillidae > Peucedramus > Peucedramus taeniatus. Next base: position 630,140 of record WBNO01030125.1, read on the forward strand.
GGGTAAATGTCACTGTTTAGTTTTCCCTTTGTAAGTTAAATAAATTACTTTTATTTCATGGAACAGCCCATTCTAGAACTCTTCCTTATATTTAAACAGATTTATCTAAATCTCCAGTCCATTGACTGGATACTTCCTGAGTTAGCTTTAACTTGACCTCAGACTGTACTGAAATAAAAAAGATTAGCTGTTTACATTTTATTTTCAGCTGTTCTTGACAAGTGCAAGGTTAACAAAATTAAGTTACACAGCTGCAAAAAGAAGAGAAAAGAGGTACAATTTCCTGGCCTTCTTTCTCCAAGAGATTGATTCAATTGTTTCAACAGTGTTATGCAGAAATTTACCATGCTTTGAGATATCACATCTTACTTAAACTGTGTTTGCCCGAGTATATTGCTGACTTTGTGGGAATTTTAGCTGAAAATATTTACTTTATTAGTACCACAATTCAGTTTTTGAAACAAAACTACAAACAAACAAACATGAAAAAAACTACCAACCAAAACCCTCACACCCCCCACAAAAGTCACAAGCAGCCCACAGAACTGTAGCTCTGGAGTGTGAAGTGTCACACAGGCATAGATAGAATTTTTAGTCTGTGAGTTCTGATGTATATACTAGTTCAAAGTATTAAATATGATTTTTTTTGTTCCCTTCTGCATCTCTCTCCTTAGCATGCAAGGCCTTAGTGATAACAGCAAGTATCCTGAGAAGAGCCCAGCCATCCCTGTGCCACACACTGGAGCTTAGCTGCAGCAGAGGGATTCCTCCAGCACATTTGCTGAACAAGGTTCTGCAGGCACAGACATTCCCAAATTCATTAATCCGTTCAACAGGGCCTGGATCACAGAAGTATTAAACAGCTCAGTGCAGTTCAGGATTTAAATAACACTTTGCTTCTAAGTATTTGAATGTGTTCCATGAACTTTAGCAATATGCACAGGCAGCTTAGAAATTCAGGTAGGGGTTTTCCAAGAGCATGATTTTGAATCTAGATACATAAAGCAACAATAGATATTTTTGTTCCAACATTAAATTTAGAAATCTGAAATACCAGAGCAAAATTAAGATTAAAAAGTTCCCATTATTTCTCACCTTTAACTCAAAAATTTGAATGTGAATTGGCAGTCTCAGACTTATGATTAACAACAGATTAAGTCAATAAGCAGTATGATGATTCTAAAAATAGCCGCAAAAAAGTATACTTTTCATTTTATGATTTCATTTGTATGGATGAATGTGGGGACATTTTATTTTAGTAATATGCCTTATTAAATAGTTATAAGCAAGTTATACTGGTATAGGTTGCATGGCAGTGAGAGCCAAGGAAGTCTGCAGCAACACAAGAAACTCAAATACTGTTAAAAATGAAATTTTAATCATAAAGGTTATGTCTTTAATTTTAAAGAAACACAATTCATGTCTATTCAGTATTTAATGTCATTATTCCCATTTTTCTTTAGCTGGATTTTGCTTTTGATTATTAACACTTGATTTGACTTGTCAAATTTTAAGCTTTCTGCTTTTTTTCCTATTTAAGCAAGTATTTCCATTCCCATTATTTTAACAGCTTTAAACCTTTGTCCAGAAAAAATGGTCACACAGAATCCATGGAAATTAAATGAAAGTGACAAAGGTATTTGTACAAAAAAGTTCATTATTTAGATGTTTATATTAGACCATCATCACTGACTAGAAAATGATTGCAGAGAAGATGATTGTAAATAAAAGTTACAAATAGTCTCTGCTGAGCACATGACCATGGAATAATCAATGTACATTAGACACAATTATCAGCTGAGTAATGGAAAAACAAAAGTATGTCTATGCTGTGTGCCATCTGCAATAGTGAACAACATTTTTTTTTAAATATGAGGATGGCCTATGTAATTGAAATGTGTTTATACAAAGGCACCTGATGTCCCTTTCATACACACTCACAAACCAGCATCAACAAACAGAAAATTATACCAAGTGAAGAGACCCCCATGTGTATGCCACAGAGCTTTAAATAGACCCTTTAGTCAAAGGTGGCATGTGAAAATATATTCATCTGCCAAAATGGACTGGGTATACCATTAAGCTTCCATTCTCCCACGTGTACAAATTCTTGTCTCGCACACTGTACGAAAGCATAGCAAGAACAGACTGTGAAGACCGTAACTCAAACCTTGCATCAATCTGCTTCCCTTTCAGTAAATCAAAAGCAAAACTTACTGTCATGTCCCTAGTGTCAGTAACATACAGAATGCCACATGCTATGAATGCGTTACCAGCCTTGGATTTAGGATAGGTGGTATTGATGTGCTGAAGGACTGAGAACGTTTCTTCATCAACATGTGCTACCATTATATTTTCATCAGTTCTTGAGGCATATATAATCCAAAGACCCTTCTCATCCACTGCTATGTTGAAATATGTCTTGGAGTTAGAGAAGAGGTAGTTGCGGCCATGGTGTAAGGCCTTTTCCATGAGCAGGGCGTCCAGAGAGTCTTTATCGAGCCCGAATCTGAAATGAGACATGGCAAGGATTCAGTGCAGGTGATCAGAGCCCATCACACACACACGGGGTGGTGAATCACTGATAGAGGTGGTGTTGAAAGCACTTGTTCCAGGAGAATTCTGATGTCTTTTAAGATTAAGTTCTCAAAGAACCTTCCAAAACATAGGAAAAAATTACAAAGTAATAACCAATCTGAAAGGTGCACAAGAGCATGGATTTGCTTTTGGTAGGTTTCACTTTATTTAGTCTATGAGCTTTATTATCACCAGGATGAAAGAAGAAACTAAAAGGAATGGGTATGAAAAAGAATTGGATACGAGGTGAAGGCTCAAAATTGGGAAATAGAATCTGTACAAAATTTTGCTTTGGACTAGGTGGGAGCTAAAGGAAGAAAATGTGATTGACCAAAGCAGCAGGAATTCTGGGCAGCTTCACCTAGTCTTGGAGTTCCTCTGATGAAAACAGTCCAGATAATGTGGTGGTTTACTCAAGTAGACATGAAAGGAATTAAAATCCTACTTTTGCAGAGCCAAAATCGTGACCTTATGCTGGCCTCTATGGGACAGCCTAAATACTTCCATCTCTGATGTATAAAATTGTTTTTATTCCTTGAGATTCCTTAATAGGTTGATAGTCTGAGGGCAGGAGCAGAGAGCAGCTAAATCATGTTCCTCTACTGGTTTAGGAGGGTAATCAGCTCCTGAGACACATCTGCTGTCAGCATTTAATCACCCAATAACACTGGGCTCCAGCAAAGGCAGGGAGAGCATGGCTTTGTCTTTTTAAATAATGCCCTCTGCAAAGAAGCACGTTTCAGTGTCTGACTTCTCTCTCACTGTATAGCTCCATGCTTCAAATAGAAGATGGAAAAATACTATTCAATAAAGAAATCTGCTACACTTGCAAGTAATTTTTCTGAAAAGACAGGCTTAATCACAGGAACAGTTCAGATCCAGGAACATACAATACTGGAAGAATAATTTTTCTGTTTAAGCAGCATTGATAGCATATATTGGAAAAATCATGGTAAGAAAAGTCAGGAATACCCAACTTAGATCACTCCCCTCAGCTTTTGTAAAACTCACACCTGCAGCAACTCCATCTTCCAGCAGCATTTATGTGCAATAAAAAAAAAAAAAAAAACAGTTAAAGGCTGGAGGAGATTTAAGAAATACATGTGTCAACCCTGTTAATCTTGTTAATTGCTTCACATCTATAAATAACCTAATGCAAGTGCTAGAACAACAGACCTTAATAGGACTAGTTGGTTAGAAATGCAGATCTTTTTCAGGATTCTTTTCTATAAAAAGACAACAAGATAGAAAGCACCTCAAGATTCATTGGAAACACACAAGTTCTGCAGCACATGACACCTTATCTTTTCCTGCTATTTATACGTGAAAATCCAGAAGGGAGCAAAAAAGTGAGGTTTAATTCCCAGGTTCTCTTGGGCTCCCCCAGTCAGGAACAGTCCAGCCTGGAATTCCAAATGGTTCTGAAATTCTTTAATCTTCTGACATCTTTGGCTAAATGACAAGATATAGTTTAATAGTTTCATTAACTACCAGAACTCAAGCTACAAACACTTTTCTGATCACTAATATCAACAAAGTGAATCAAAAATAACAGAGATAGTAAAGCATGTTATGAAGCAAAGTAAAAATAATTAAATAATCACAATGTTGGGGGTCTGACCATCATGAGAAAACCTGCCAAGGGTCAGACAAACCTAGTTTTACCAGCTTTTAAATATGATGAGAAACTAATTTTGAGTGTTTTTTTCAACATTTTCAAAATGGACTAACCAAATCCTCACCTATACTTTCCATTAAAACAATACAACAACTCCCAGAAGCTTTTATGGAGCCCAAATTCAAGGACTTCAATGTCACAGAATCTGCCTGTGCTGAAGGTAAATAATCTCAAAGTGAAGAACAGAAAAGAAAGGCCATTTCTCAGCAAAGCAAATCCTCTCCTTGAGAGGATTTGAAAATTCCACAAATAGTTTGTGTTCATCTGTGCATGAAGGCATTTCCCGATTAATGGTATGCAAGCAAAGGTGAGGAATCTCTGCCCTATCACTCTGTATTGCTTAGACAGTGATGGTCTTTTACAGACTACTGGAGAAAAAGCCAAAAGATGTTTAAAGGAGGCTGACAAAATGTGAACTTGTGCTTGGCAGAATAAATATTATAGAATCCTTGCAGCTTGCTCACATTCCTTGGCATGCACACGAATATAGGAAGGCAGCACTCACACCTGCTGGGGAACAGACATCAAAGTATAGTAAATGTTCTTGGCTCAGACATCAGAGTCCTGTAAGAACTTGAAAGCACAAGCAATCTTTCACTTGCCCTTGGACTGTCTTTGGCTCTTCCCACAAGGTAAGATTTTGGGGCTGATTTGTATTGTTTGTCTCTGTCCTCAGTAGAAAGTTAAACAAGAGATGTAATTCTCAGTTCTAGTTCAGGGAGATATATCAGGAAAGTAGTAGAAACTCATTATTGTGAGGAAATCAAACACTGGAGCCACTCCTCCCCAGTGGAATGTGCAATTCTCCAGGTCGCCCTGTCCTCAGCAGGTGCCTCAGTGCACCCCTGCACCAGCATTCCCTGCTGCCGCCAGCCAGAGCAGAGCACAGCAAGGGCTCTGCAAAGCCAAGTTTCATGAGTAGGCCACGGTCATAAAACCACCCACCTACACCTCCCACACTGCAGCTGAACCACTTGTGACTCAGATGCAGGTAGGTGCACAGCTTATTCTTCTAAATGCAATCCTTTCTCCTGGTACCCAAATTTCTTAGTCAGTTCTCATTTCTTTCTTGTGATTATGAACACAGCAAAGAATCCAAATTGAAGAACACCCACAGCAATGTAATGTTCAATAGAACCTCTTGGATCCAGGATAGCCAAGAGGAGAATTTGTTGTCCTCAGTGCACATGGCATCTTGTTCATCCTGGGGACCTATTGCTCTATGACATGCAGAGGTGAACCCCTGAGACACAGGGCTGAACAATGCCTAAAGAATTGTCACAGCAGAGTAGTGGTCCTGAGCTATTCTCCCAGTTTTCCTCTTCCCACAACATCTGCACACACAAAATGGAAGGCACGTGGCCCATATTCTATTTACAGATTGGAAAGAATGAGTTGTTCTGTTCTGGAAAGAGTTCTGAAGCATTCCTCCATTCTTCCTATTTAGGCAGGACCAGAAAGAAATACAAAATGCTACAAGGAGAATTGTCTGCTTCTCTGAGGTTCAGCTCTGGCACTCCAACCCACTGCTCCTCCTTTCACAACTTCACTTGTCTTAGGCCGACTATCTTTGACTTACCTCAGAATGACATCGGTTCCTCCCTGCTGATAGTAGAGATGATTGTTTTGTACTGCATGACCACATCCATAGAAAAATCCTTTGATGTTAATGATCCTGTAGCTGTCATTCAGCAAGGCATTGGCATTTTCATATTCTTTTACATAGTTTCCTAAACAAAGATGAAAATGTTGAAAAAAAGGACTATCATTTGGTTTATCTAATTTTGAGATCTCTATACTAAAGTTGAGTCTCTACTGAAAGTCCATCTCAATCAACTATCAGATGAAAAATTGTGTTTTCAATCATGATTCAACTTGCTGGAATGTGAAAAAAGAATCCAGAGACACACAAAAGTAATCTATAGAAAAGATGATCAAGAGCCTGCTTCCCACAGACCTAATGGGTCCCCATTCTAAACACAGTTGATGTGTATGCAGAAATATTTTCTTTTTCTACTTAGGTCCTGGACATTTTCCTGATCTAAATGTAGTTTATGCAGCAGTTGACTCATTTTCATGCCTAGCTAAATGAAAGGGCAAAACTCCAAGCCATAATTTAGGGAAGTAGGAAACAGAAACTCTTGAAAAAAAAAGGATAAAAAGCCACAAAAAATAGACATTTAAACTTAGATTTAGTTAAAAAAAAAAAACCAAACATCAAGCTATTTTAAAAATCTCATGTTGACTCTGAAAATGTCTAAAGATACTACAAATGCCTACAACCATAGGTATAATCAAATATTATACAGGTAATATGGAAAATTTTCTGAAAAAGATGTGGGTAAAAACTCATCATTCTTACAAGTGTCGATTGAAAGGATTAAGGAAGCAATGTCAGGATAACAACAGATCTTTGGTCAGTGACTACTACTAAAAATACCTGAAAAATGCATGGTGAGCCAAATCCTTTCATCACTTATGTTTGCAGGTTCCCTCATCCAAGCTCCAAACGTTTGCTGTACACTGACAAAGCGAACAGGACTTCCTACAGACGTTATGACACATTCTAGTGGGAAAAAAGCACATGTCCATGATCTGTGACACTGAGAGAGAAAGCAGCACTCCAGTCACACTTTGTAACAGGTTACCAGCTTGTTTTGAAGGACCTGGGGTTCTGTCTTCAGCGTTTCCAGCGAGGGTATCATCATTGGGTACATCACATATCTCATCTAGGGTGGAGGAAGAAAGAGAAAAATGACATATTTTACTCTATTTGACATGGCAGGTGGACTCAGCAGTGACTCCACTAAAATAAAGGAAGGACAACTGGGATTTTGCTTCATCTGGGAAAAAAAAAAGCTTAGGTTGGTGTGGTCAAAAATGAGATGAGAAGAAGACTTGCTCTCACTTCAGCCAAGGAAATGAAGTGTTCAGGCTGACAGTCAACTTTGAGGAGTAACTAATTAAATCAACAGATTTAGTTCCTTAGCTGTGAATTTCTGAATAGCCACTTAGGAAGAGAGAGTTGCCCTTTTCATGAGATAACTTCAGACAGCTGAGGTAGCTGGAAAATGGCTGACTTAGTAGCAAGATGAAAAGCATTTTCTTGGGAAGGAGTAGTTGTTAAACTCAAAACCTTCATGCACAAATCCCCACAGACCAGCAGAGAAGGTGGATCCTGTAGGCAACACAGAATATTTTGCTCATGCTGTTAATGCCCGAGACAACAATAAAGCAGTAACACATGCACTGAGTACATAATGCATGAGCTTGACATCCATGCCACTAAAGAAGCAGGATGAAATGCTAAGGGAAATGACATATTGTAGTACTTACACACACAGAAATTATTAGAATCACGTTAGAATCAAACACCTGGAAATATTTTTCCCCACCCCACAACAATTTAAGGACTAGCTGGCTGGATTTTCTCTTCGTATTCACTGTTAAAACAATGCCTGAATTAAATTATTTATGGACCCTTTTCTTTAAAGCCAGGTGTCTGTTCTGCCCTTAACACAGTGGGACACATTTCACTTTGCTTAGAATGAAGAACAGTTCATGGGGAACCATGGGGAACAGTTCTCAGCTTTTTGCTGGTCTCATTGTAGCCTTGTTTTCTAACTCCATTCTTAACTTTTATCTCCACCATTTCACACTGCTTGACACATTAGGCTGCACATTTTTTAGACTTTCATTTTCATTGTTGCCTTCTAATATATTTCTAGGATTTACAGGTCTGTGATGAAGTTTAAGTGACAAAGATAGTTAAAAATAGGAAAAAAATATGAAGTAATGCTGAAAGGGTACCTTGACATTCAGGAAAGAAAGGACAGATAATACTGCATTGTTGTTTTCTCCTTTAGGTCATATCCTCCTTTTGTTCATGCAGAAGAAAACTACTCCAAGATGGAGCAAGAACAACATGTATTCTCCCATCCATTATCTAGGGCATTTGGTGAGATGACATTGAAAGTTTGCAAGTGATCACAGTGTGTATCTCCAAGTAAGGCACAAATAGTCCCCCAGCCATGGTAAGCTGAATGCCTACAGCTACAATTTACCAATCCCTCGAGATCCTCTTCCAGCTTCTGATCCCAAAATACTTCCAGAATATTTCAAAAAACAAAATCACTCAGCAGAAATTATAAATTGCAATGCACACGTTGATTTTGCTTGGACTGAGTCTAATAGATGCAGTTGACTGAAGGAGCAGTTCCCTGTACAGCAGTTTATCTAAAACTATAGGATAGCCAAGGGCCAGGTCAGTGTTTGTAGCAGAGCTGAGTGCACTATTTGCCTTTGAGAATATTTGTAATGCTTCCAGCTGCATGGATTAGAAAGCAACTAAAATTAAAGAGACAGTTTTCAATCAGAGATTCTTATGGGAAATTTTCACTATTTTCTTCCCATCAAAAACCAAGATAAATACCCTGCTGCTTCCTATCATAAAATATTCTGGTTGAGAGTTAATGCAGTTTAAAAGTCATTAAAACTATTCATTTGGTCTGTTGGGGGAAGGTGGTAAGGATGGAGCAGAGATGTTTTGTTTCTTCCAGAATTCACTAAAGTACCAGAGAGAAAAAATATACCTGCACTTCCAACTAATTATTCTCTTCTCTTGAAGAAATTAAGTTTTACCAGTTTCAAAATTTTAATTTAAAAAGCCAGGCTTGTATTCTTATGCAATAAGTTAATTACAACTGTAATTCAGCATATGTATTATCTTTCCTTAAAAGAGTAATGAATATTTTATTACAAAATCTGGATTATTCATTGAATTTTGGTAATAAGATCTCATGGCTTGCTGAGTCATATAATGTAAAAGCTCATTGAGGAAGATCTCATCTTTGCAGAGTTATTTGAGTGTAGCTCCCATTTTCCTGCTGCAATTTAAAATCCATCAGAAACCCATCAGAGAGCTTATCCTCCAAAGCATTTCAGTTTGTTTCAACACTTGAAAAGAGGCCACCTGAGCAAATGGCCCAATTATCTCATACAACAGTTCATGCATTTCTCAATTTCAAATAGCTTGAGAATTCTGCTCCAGCTCTCTCCTGTCCATTGCAAGGAGGCTCTCTGGGCTCTGTTCTAACACTTCAATGTCTAGAATCAGGGCTTTATATTTACATCTAAAATTAAATATTCATTATCTAAAAGCCAACAATTTCAACTGCATTTCTCTTACTTTCCAAATTTATCCTACTTAATAGAAAACATCATTTGTAAATACTTTGCCTGAGCATTACCAAAACACAATTAAAAGACTAATGTGAAGGTAGCCTGCTGCCCTACACAAACTGTATTTCAGCAAAGCACCTGAGCACATGTTCAGTTTTAAACTTATGCAGTTTTAGTGGTGCCAGCAAAACTAAACTCATGCTTACTGTTTTGAGCCTTGAAGCAATGGTTTAATCACGGTTTAATGGAAAAGAACACTGGAAAGCACTAACCTGTGCATTTGCTGCTGTAGATGTTCTCCTGAAGCTCCACTTTGGCCTTATGCTTACGTTTACGTGGAGGCCTTGGGGGCCCAGGAGGTCCAGGGGGCCCAGGTGGTCCAGGCTCACCTTTTGCACCTGTGTACAAAATGCAGTGTCAGGACACAGCCCTTCCCCAGGCAGCAGGAAACCTGCAGAGAGCTGTACATGTCCACAGGACATCCACAGAACAACCTCTCTCTTTCTTAAGAGGTTCCCGAGTACAGAGTATGGTACAATCAACTCTCTGAAATGCTGTTTGTTAGAAAGTGAACCAGACAGAGCTTCCCAAGGAATAGGACATCAATGCATTTTATCTGTCTGGATTACAGGCCCATTAGAGAGTTACAATTTCAGATGCTACACTGCTGTAACTTTACACAATTCATATTTGGCTGCTTCACGTATTCCTGAGTGGAACTCTACCCCTCATTTTCTAATAGAAAAATAAAGCTACACTGAAATAAGGAGCAGGAGGAAGTAAAAGGTATGAAAGCATTCTGGAAAGGATGAAATTCACATACACTTCAACCCATAGCCAAGCAGAAAGGTTTTTGTGAAGTCTTGCCTCGCAAAGAGAACAATCTCCTGTGCACAGCAATACTCAGACTTCCCTGTGTCTATAAACCCTATTTGTACAGGTTGGTCCTGCCCTTGCAGATCACATTCATGCTTCAGAAGTGGAACATATATTTTTCTGTCAAGTATACTGTTGCAAGAGAACTCCCAAGAGCACTATTCCATACCTTCTAATATCACATCATCATTTGCATCCCCCTTTTCTCCCTTGGATCCTCTGGTACCTTTTCCTCCTGGCATACCATCCTTGCCAGGTAAACCCATTTCTCCCGGTTCTCCTTTCTGTCCTTGATCACCTTTTGGTCCTGGCAAACCTAGAAAAAAAACCATTTCAGTATCAAAAGCACAACTCCAGTATTAAGCACCAATTAATATGTATTTTTACTATAAACCATATTCACTCTAGTTATATTTTTCACCTGTGTTTAGCTGAATAGCTGTAATTTCTTTGGATTTCAAAGCAGCATTGTAACCTAATTATGAAGGGAAGCTATACCTATTTTTCCTCTTTTTCCATTTACTCCTGGTTCTCCCTTTTGTCCTGGAGTTCCTGGGATTCCATCTGATCCATTGTAGCCAGGCAGCCCAGGAGGCCCTGATCAAACCAAACAGCATAACTGAATTTTCACTATTGAATGCAAGTTACCCTGAAATCTACTATATTTATATACAGCATGTTTATATATATATTTAAACCCCAGCAAAATATAACTCATAATTTTCTGATACAGGGAATTATTCCAAGCAGACTCACAGGTTAAGCAGCACAGAAAGAAAACAAGTAACCATTCATAACATAGCCTTGCAACCACCTGAGTGAGAACTGAGACAGAATGCAATAAGAAAGGAGGAAAAGTTATGGGGGAGGTGGGAGGGTGTAAGCAGTAACCAGTATTTTTTTAAAAGGTGGTTTTAGTGTTAAATTATAATATCCATTTCCTTGGGAGGTTAATATATAAATTCATCTCTTCACCTAGATGCTACTTAAACATATTAATTTGGTTTTGATCAAATGTTCTACTGCCTCTACTAGAAAATTAAAATGTCTAAAACCTCCCCTCTCTCAGAAGGGGCATGACCTGACTTAAATAAAAGCATTATAAAGGTAGGCAGTCATTCAACCCTCCCTTTATCTAATTAGCAAAGGAAGACAATTTCGTGAAAGATACATTTCTGTATTTCAGTATTTTGTACTAACAACTGTTTGAATTACCCCCAAATGTTACTGCAGTTGTCCAAGTGTCTTACCTGGGGGTCCTGGGGGGCCTATAAAAGCAAAACAAACAAACAAAAAATTAAAAAAAAAAAAATCACAAGAAAGTTTAAATGGTGAGTTTAACCTAGCAAGAAAACAAAGCAATTCCAAACTGAACTGGTTAGCACTAGATCAGAACAGTAAAAGGGCAAGAAAATCCCTCCAATTTCCAAATGAGCATCTATCTGTTTAACTGCTTTGTATTATAAATAACTATCTGAGCATTAGCAGTAACTCAGACTTGCCAAAAGAGTAACACATTTACATACACATGTTTTGCTTGTTTCAAAATTTCAATGGACAAAGGTTTGGCAACAACCTCTGCAAAGTAACCTCACTGTTCGGGGCTTTGGTGCCTTCACATAGCAATGGATGCAAGACACCTCACAGTCATTTTTCCTTTATGTAAGTGTTCTTCTAAAACCTCTTCTAGTGGAAGAATATTGGCTTTAAAATACTGATTAATGTCACAATTAAAAGTCCTTTTGGAAATACATATTAAAAATACATGCCACACTTCTCTGTGTTTTACAGATATTTCATTGCAATTCAGGACTCAGACTATTTAAATAGGAAAAAAAAAAAAGTCTTGTCATTCATATCAACAGTCAGACTTTCCACATGTGATAGTTATCCAGTCTGGATCAAGCTTCCCACAGAAACTGGTTGGTACATTTAGAAATTGGACTTGCTTCAGTCATTCAACAACTTCTAATACAGAAAAATCTGTCTCACTCTCTTACACAGCTTAGATTTAGGACCCTAAAGAGAAGCAAGGATAGCAGGCAAGAGTAAAGAAAGATTCACCAAAACATTGTCTGTGATTCATCATCTGTGATCTCCAATACACATTTAAATTTTTTTAAAATGGAAAACCACTTGGAGAAGTGACAGTTGCAATTAAAGAACCAAATTAACTGTGAACATTTTTATCCAGCCAAAGTACTGTCCTGTTTCAACCAAACTTTTCACAACAGAAAATAACAGTAATTACTAGATGTCCCTAAAGATTTACCTAAAAATTTTCAGCATTAATTAGGAAGCATTATGAGTAAAGTGAAAACCATTTTACAATACCATTATAGGAATTATACTTTTTAATCAGTACAGGCAGTAATATCAGTTAACATCTTTCAGCCAGTTTTCCAGTAAATGGCTATTTCTTCCACACTCTGTTACATCCCTTAGTGCACTGAATTACCCCTCATCCCTAAAGCTGAGGCTCCTTGTACAAGCATAAGATACATAGGAAAGGTGCTTGAAAAGCCACGAATGTCATTGAGGCCCACAGCAGAGAAAGCCACTCTTGTAATGGTGTTAAGAGAGAAAAAGGTGCAAAAGGCACCAAGGAATATGAAATTACAAGTCTGAAGCCCAAAAAACCCAAAACTTATATTGTCTGTAATTCAGCCACTGTTGCAATCAGAACTGATACACAGCTTCAGAAATATTATTTAACATCTGTGTGTACAATGGTAGCTCTCACTTTATGTTTAATCAGCTGGGTCAAATGGACCTTTTTGCCATTTGAAAATTCAAATCAGACAGCAAGTAAAGATTTTTTTTTCAACTCATAAAAACTGGCATCTTTCTAATCTTCTCATTTCCAAAAGGAATACAACTCATTCTGAGACAGACCTCAGAGCTGGACCGTAGCTCTTAAATTGGCTACTACCAGACACTCTTCACCAAACCCCACAAAACTTTTCACACCTTCTCATGACTCAGCCATTCAGCAGCTCCAGGTCCTCACTGGTGACATGTGAGTTCACTAAGTGCCACTGCTCCACTGCAGTTGTAACAATGGGAGCCAAGTTTCTACCCCCTGCGTGTTCCTGTGTTAGGCCTGAAGTGTGACACACAAAAATGTTATGACTAAACCTCAACTGGTATTTTAAACACTCAGGTCTAAAAGATTTGCTTATGAAAATTACATGAAAGAGGAATGGCTCCAAGTAACATTAACTGAGCTCCTTAAATTCCAGCATTTATATTCAGAGGGTAAAGATAAGTCCCAACGTGGTACATATTAATCTTTTTAAAATTCTGATAAATAGCAGTTTTTTGACACAGTTATTGACCTCAGGTTCTTTGAAAACACCGTTTCTGTGTTCCTGGAGATAACATAGGTGTAATGCTTAAGGCAACAAACATACCTGTTAAACATATCCCTTTTGTGCTGTTACACAAATCCACCATCGCTCGGACCTAATATTGCAAAGAAATTAAAGTTGAAAACAATGCATTTCATAAAAGTGTCTGGTTCACTTTACCTACAGAAATAATTCCAAACCCAAAGATACAACTGGCCTTCTGTGCTTATTAGAATAAGCTATTCAGAATACTTTAACACTGTGACACCATCCATCTCTTTGGGCAGTGTTTCTCTCATAGGACTCTGTTTAATAGACCCCAGTTTAATCCTTACTGAAAATACGAATAAAATATTGGGCAGACAACTCCATACATCACTTAGCCATTAAATTTCACACATTACTGGAACACACGTGGCTGTCCACGCATGGACTCGATCAGTAGAAGGTATTAAAATCCAATTATCAGCCAATAAAAACTACATTCAGTTTTATTTTATACTTGTATTAAGTGATGGACACTTTCCTAATGAAGCATACCCAGGGAGAAAGATGACCTCTGTTCTAAGTAAGCAATTTCTTATCTTTGAATAACCAAGATGTGCAAATTTGAAACGGACCTTCATCCAGTCAAAATAATTCAAGCAAAAAGACAAGACTTTATTAAACCAAGCTGGAAGACACATTCATAAAGATGCTTTTAATCTAGAATAGACTAAAATTTATCAATAGAGGAATCATTTTTACAAAATACACAGTTCTTGGCTGAGCAAACATTCACATTACATGTCCTGCATAATGAGAGTCAACACTAAAACATTTTGCAACTCATCAAAACAAATAGAAATAAAAATATTATGACCATGATCTCTGGCAGTCCCTCAGATCTCTATGGGAAAGTCTAACATTTATAGCCAAAAAATAAAGGGTCACTATTTCAGGGCTCTGCAATGTGTGATAATTTATGAACCATTTACCCAGAGCTGCACATTTGTTGATCTTTGTGCAGTTACTCTATCTACAATTAATGGAAACTAATGGAATGCACTAGTCCCAAAAGACAGAAGGAACAAGTGCAAGGCAATCTGAAAGGCAGATTGAAGTTTAATCCTAGCAAGGTTATTTGCTACTGTCAATCATTATTTTTAAAATTAATGCATCATTACTTTCAACTGCCAAATCTAACAGATTCAAATAGAGGACAATTAGTTTGATGGAAAGTATCCTTTTGCTGCAAAACCAAATCATATTTGACAGTGAGTTCCTGTTCTGTCTGACACATGCTGAGAATGTACTGATTCCATGCTGTACTGGAACAATACACTTAGAATTTTAGACTCAGTTTAAATTAGCTGAGAAGTGCTAACTGATTTTGAATACCAGAATATGCTTGTTTTGTTTCCCCTCACACTCCTCAAAAACACTTGGCTCTAACCTTGTAATCTGTAAAATACATATTGTCCATGTGCACTCTAATTCTAACTGCATTTTAATTTAAATAGTTCTGTTGAGGTTGTTGAAGTGATTACAGCCTGTTTGGGGCCCTCCAATTATCTCAGCAGCACTACTTTTACCAGTCAGTGCAACTCAGGTGACAATTAAAAACCATGGCACTCAAGAAGTGCAAATAGCCTGTGACAGAACCTTTAGCTTAGCTATGAAAGATGAGCAGACCATTCACAGACAGCATCATCACTAAGAAAAGCTACAGATAAAAGTATCTCATTTAAATGCTAAAATCTTAGTTTTCTCATGGAGAAATGGTGGAAAAATAAAAACAAAAAATAAACCCCTAAACTATGAAATATTATTCAGATAATTGGTAGCCACCATCTCTTGCACTGTCTTAAATCTCACTTTGAATCTTACTGGCCTGTGACCCTCCCATCAGCCTTTCTGCAGCAGCAGATTTGTCAGCTTCCTATTTTTACTCACAAAATAAATATACATATACTTAAATAAGAAGCCATGAACCAAAAATATGCTCATGTTATTAGAGCTAACATGATTTTTGCTGCCTATGGTTATTTCAAAGTTTCATGAACAGCGGGCACAACAGCTGTGCAGAGCAGTGGGACACTGATACCTGCAGTGGCCCTGCAGAAGTGCCTCCCCTGCCAGAGAGAACCTGCTCAGGCCATGCCTCTGTCCAGGCCCACATTCAACAGGGCCACCAGTGTCACAGGGGTCATCCCACCACCTCTGAGGAACTTCGTCTCACACTACAAAAGTATCCAAGTTGTCAAATTACATTAGTGGGAGTTAGACTCAAAATACAGAAATGCAGAAGTGGGAGGAAGGGGTGCTTGAATATTTTTCTAAGGACTTCTTTCCCTTTAAGCAAGTGATTCTGCAGTTATGCACTCTCCTGAGCAGTGGCCAGAATGGAAAACGTTTGATGGGAGTAAGAATAAAAAGGCACCAAACCCTTCCAAGCAGGTCAGTGCAGGATACACAGATTTAAATGAAGCACATCACACACAGCAAGAATCACAGTGGACATTTAGAGACACAAGTGCACAGTCTGGCCACGGGCTGTTCAAATATACACAATGTGCTCAGTCCTATTTGGAGAGGGCAATAAAATTAATGTAACTCATACATGGTACCTATTGACAGCAGAGTAGCACATTTAATGGCCACTGTCAAAATTATCCAGACACCCACCTGCAACTAATGATCCCAGTCTGAGCACCTAGCAGCAAATGGCATTGACTGTCTTCAAGCCCTATCAGGATCAGAATCCTTTCCCCAATAATTTTATTTGTGGATCTTTTGGACTCAAAGAAAGCAATTCATATCAGATAGAGCACAACAAACTGCAACTGCCAAATTCAGGAATGACTTCCTAAAATAAGTTATTTAAAATACAGTTTTGAGTACAAAAACCTGTGACTTCACAGATTTTTTACTTTTTGCAGAAATCTTGTATTGCAAATTCTAAACTCAAAGCACAACAACTTAAAGGGCCTAGCTAAAAAAAAAATCTAAAACCCACACAATGTCATTATCAAGACTCCACACTTTGACACCTGTGCTTGACACTCTCATTAGCCCTAATATTAATGGAGATGTTATCACTGTAAAATGAGGATTGCAATAGTTTATTAACAAAAATGCCATCAGAACATGACTGAAGAGGTATTTTCTGTAAATAATTTTTTTAACTAGCAACATTAATACATAAGTAAGAGCCTGAGTTACACTTCTGTGCACATAGACCTGCAATCCTTACTGGGACTGTTTCCACTAAAGTTCCCCCAACAGTAACATTTTTATTGATTTTCTTCTAGCTCAAAACTCAAAAGCTTTTCAATCTATTCAAAATTTTTCAACTATACAACCTGTGTAATTTTTCAACTACATGACATTAGTTCCTACTGAGCAAGATCATCTTTTCACTGATGTGCAAAAAACTGTGCTGTTCTGCCAGAGAAAGGACATACAGTTCTCGTGATCCATCAAATACCACCTCAAATTTAGCACTTACTGGAAGGGCATTATCAGTTTCAAAGAGATGTCAGGTGATGTCCAGTGCCTCATGCTGAGATGCTGAACAGCACAAAACACACGAGAGTTCTGTTAGTGGTGTTAGTTTTAAAAACCGGAACGCTGGAAACTGGAAGGCTTCTTATTGCAACGAAATTTTGGAGTTTCACTAAACCCCCAGCTTCCCTCCCTTTGTGAAGCTCTCTTTTGTAAAGTTCGATGGTGCCCTGCAAGCTCCGTGGCCCGGCAGCTCTGACGCCCAGCATTCACAGAGCCGGCAATGGGCAGAGCCCCGGCTTCGCTCCCGGTAAAGCCGCCGCGGCAGGAGCGGGCGCGAGTGTCCGCCGGGCGCGGCCGCTGCGCTCCTGGGGCC
>WBNO01030125.1:648276-709027 GCA_013400575.1 Peucedramus taeniatus
GGCAGGGCAGGGACGGGCAGGGCAGGACACGGCAGGGCAGGGCAAAGGGGCCTCCCGCACCCGGGCTGGGCACTGTCCCCGCAAAGCCGGGCAGGACGGGGGAGCTGCTCTGGGTCACTGCCAGAGGGGGTGCGCCTGGGACAGCATGTGACCGGGCCTGCTTTCAAACCACTGCCATTGTACATGGCTTTTTCCAGGTGTCAAGCAGTCAAACTGCATAATAAAAAGTCCTCTGTTAGACAGATCCTGTCATCACACAGCTCCGTGACACAGGTCCTGCAGTTCATACCATGACTGCACTCTCTAATGAATATCATGTGTCATTCACTTACAAAAACTGACCTGTTGTTTTAGATATTCAAGCACAGACCTTTCCCAAATTATTACTGATAAACCTTCTGTGACATGGGATATCTTTAATAGAACAAATTTTGTTATCAATTAATTCACAGCCAAGATAAAAAAATTAATTACAGCATATAGCAGAATCTGACTGAATACCAAGACTTCATGAAGAATATGAAAGCTCTTGTACTCAAAACACTTTTCAAAAAGTTATTTTTAAAGCTGACATTTCTAATCAAAGCCATGCACTTTCTTATATTGATACCACTTCAAATCAACCTCAAGAAACTCCCGGCTTTTGAATGCCAAGTTTCCTACAAGAGAAGGCTTTGATCCTTTGTCAAAGCGACAATTCTCTGCTGCAGCTGATCACATACATTTTGTCTCCATTCTAACTATGCCACTGACCTGTAATTCATGTAATTCATGCTAATCCCACAGTACATTGATGGATGAACTATTAGGTCAAACCAAATCTGAACTTTATACACTCAGCTCTGCTGTAGCTGCCTAAGCACAGTAGAGAAGCAGAGACAGGAAAACAACTCCATCATATTAAATTTCTCATCTCTCTGAAATAAAAAATTACTGCAAAAAGTGCTGGTGTCCTCAGGCATTGCGTAGGAAACTCTTCCCTTATGAAACTGCCACAACAGGTATAGGTAGAACAAGATGAAAGAGGGAACAATCTCATCCCATGATGGCAGATGAGACAAAAGAAAATCACCATAGACCCAAAGGCATAAGGCTTATCAGCACAGAAACAAAGAAGAGTTTGGGCTGAAAAGTACCTTTAAAAGTCATCTAACCCAACCCCTCTGCAGTGAGCAGGCACACTTTCAAACAGCCCTGGCTGCTGAGAGCCCCATCCAACCTGGCCTTGAATGTTTCCAGGGATGGAGCACCTATCACCTCTCTGGGCAACCTGTGTCAGGGTTTCACCGCACTTACTGTAAAGTATTTCTTCCTTATATCTAGTCTAAACCTACTCTAAGATATTCTAAGAAATAATTACAAAACCAAATGTGCAAACACTTGCTGAAAAATCAATTGAGGCTTTGAGCCCTGGTAAACTATTCTGAAGATATCACAAAGTCCTCCACATATGTGAATATCCTTTCTGATGTCAGTGAGGGTTACAAGAATAATTGTTTCTCCCAACACATCTACACCGAGCAGGACATTCCTGGGTGTGCAAAATCCCCTGGCCAGCTGGGGTCAGCTGTCCTGGCTGTGCTCCCTCTCAGCTCCTTGTGCTCACTGCCAGAGCATGAGACTCTGACAAGTGCCTGACTGCAGGTGAGCACTGCTCAGCACCAGCCAAGGTGTCACTGGGGTGTCAGCGTTATTCCCAGAACTCCAAAGTGCAGCACTGCTCCAGCTGCTAGGAAAACAAATGATTTTATCCCAGCCAAAACCAGGAGACTCTGCAGTTGATGTCCCAGCTTAGCATAGAAGTGCATATTTGAGTTTTGCTTATAGTATTACTCTTGTAAAGGAGAAAGAAGAAAAAGAAATAAGACCTTGCATAGAAATTCCCAGAAGAATTATCTTAAGCAGGCTTAGTTTATAATTCATAGACATAACAAAATGAGTAAGAATCTATCACACAAGCAAACTAAAACTTTCTGTCCAAGAACAAATAGAACTGCACCCCAGAGACCATACAGCACAACAAACAGTAATTCTTCATTTTTATGGTCCATTTCAAAGTGTAATGATGGACTTAAAAAAGAGTAGAATAATTATGAGCTACAATCTGGAGAATAACAAAAGCAATACAGCACTCTTAGCACTCTTGCTTTCCCATCTGCCTAATTTTGCAAGGTTTTCTCTCCATTACAATCAAAAGCAACTGAACATTGTTCATGAAAAAAATGGGCCATTGGATCACTAGAGACATCCTATCCAAGGCTGCAGTCTGGAACCTGCTTGGACGGCAGAGTGGCAGAGCTCTTCCCCAGGCCCAGTGGATACCACAGGTTTATGGCAGTGTGTGCAGACCTGCACTTGGCTTGCTGGGACACACAGTTACACCTCTGGTGAGAAATTGCCCAATTTTTGAAAGTCAGGAATCAGCTGACAGCACAATTTTGTGGCAAAGAGGCTCCCAAGACTGCACTGAAAGTCCTTTTAGCTACTGCAGAGGCAGGAGCAGCTGACTGACTGGGCTGTGGACATTCCTGTCCCTGCTTTCCTCTGAGTGTTCCCCCCCACCCATATGAACAGCAGTTCATTCAAATGTCTCCATGTTATCCTCTGCTACTGCCTGATAATCCTGTGTTTCCTTCTGGATCTCTTGTCCCTGTGTAACAGAGCTGAGATTTTGCTTCATCCATACAGCACTTATTACCAGCTGCAATGCACTTCATGCTCAATGCCTCTGTTCCTCCACAGAGATAAAAACCAGTGGTCCCAATGGTGATCAGCAAAGCAGAATGGGGGCTTGGGAATGCTGCTGGTAAATTCTAGAAACCTTGCTGCTATTTTCTTACCAAAAAACCAGAAAAACTTGCTCAGTAGCAATTTAATCCCATGTGAGGAAAGTGTTATCTCCTAGATCCATCATTTTCTCAGTTAGGTAGAATGCCAGCAAGCAGCACTTCAATTATTTCCTGGCATTTCAGAGCCTGTGTCTCTAAAGCAAGAGCACACACGACCGTGCATCATAACTGACAGGACATACAAAGGTCACATAAATCTGTCCAGGTAGTACTGGAACCAGAAAAAGCTAGCAATATGCAAACTGCAGAGGCAACACCATGGTTGTTCTTTTTAGAATTCCAGCTTTGCAGAGCTGAAATAAATTTTCAGGAAATAAAACACAGCTTTCCCACTAGAGGTATTTTTGTATCCAATTACTCACTATGTGTATAATAAAAAATATTCCTTGATTATTCTCAAGCTGACAATATATTCAGATGGTGTCACACTTAACTAATGTTCCCACTGATGTTTTACTTTGTAGAAGTTGTTATTACTGAAATCTCATCTATTTTGGCAGGTGTCCCAGTGATAAAGCACACTGGAGATTGGAACATTATTTTCACTTGGGTAGATAATGCTGGAAGAAGGACCAAGTTGCTGAGGACAATGCTCTTATGAGACAGTTAACCAAATTGCCTCTGATCATGCCATGAAAAGATCAGACAGATTATAGTCTTTATGAATGCTATCAGAAAGGTGATCTCTTTTCCTGGACTAGTTAAAGTGACAGAAAGGTATTTTAAAGCTTTCATAACCTGCCATGATAAGTGACAGATTTTATTGGATCTCCCTTCTTCTCGAGAAATACACCAGAGGTTTGATATATTCATTTTACCATTCCAAAGCTACTGTACATTGCAAACCTACAAAGTAGAAGGGGAAGATCGTTCTTTGGACTGTCAAACTGATGAACAGTTAAGGCTTTTCAGTAAATTTCTTGTTCTTTCCATTGCCACAGCTGACATGGTAACTGCTGCACCGTATGTTCAGCATGGATGCCCTCAGGAAGGAAGTCCCAGGCAGAGCTGTAAATGCCCTTCCTCCTCACCCCTGCTCCCATTGCTCAAACCATGGGATGTACCAGCAGCTGAGCAGCTCCATCCAAATCACAGTTACACTTTAATATTGGCACTGAAACCAACATTGTTTCCACAGCAAAGAATTAGCTTTAAAATATTAAAAGGCTTCTGACTACATGAAAAAAGAGGCTTAATTTTGAAATTCATATTCAGTCCTGGCATATTCATGTTCAGAAAAACTGGAACACGTAGGTTTGAAATGTCTTTGCAGCAGTTTTAGGTCAGCCACAACAGCAGATTTAGTGATTCAGACCACACTAAGTTGTGTGATCAACCTCACCCCACAGAATTAATTCAGGCTTTATCAGGCGCACACACCAGAATGCCTCCTACTCCATTTCTGTACATACATTCCACACAGATTATGGCACATTGGATACAGGCTTTCTTTTCAAGGAAAAAAACATTATTGGAAGAAGATAAAAATACAAAGAAAATACTATAATTCTCATGATTTTTTATCAGAGGAGGTATGGAAATATGGCATAATACCCCAACCCCTTAAATCTTGTATTTTGGTTTTCAGTGGCCCAGATATATAAAGCTCCTCAAGGAATCAGCCACAAATATCTTAAAAATTACTTCTGATTTCAGGAAATTCCTACTTAGTACAGAGCTGCAAGAATAAGCAAATCTATGCAGAGGAAAGAAAATGCCAGCTGTTACTTTGAAATATCTGGCCTTATTATAAATCATAATTTAGGACCCAGGGAAAAAGTGTTTTTTAATAGGTAGGTCAAGTTGGTGTTTGAAGTTCAAAATAAAACCCCTAAATATCTGCAAGGGCTGCAGCACAAAGAGTACTATTCAATGGCATCAGCAGAATGTCTCATTGTCTTTGAATGAACATTCAATAAATTGGAGGAAGATGCCTTCGAGATGCTTCATCAGGGCACTGGCAGCTAAAGACTATTTTCCCAGAAAACCACTCAGAATTCCTCCAACACACATTAGAAAAAATCAAAACTGCACCATAAACAAAGATGACTGAAGGAGCAAAGAAAGAGAACAATTCAGACACCATGGCTACAACAACCCATTCATAATCTAAATTATGGGAGTAAAAGCAACTGATCAAAACACATGACAAATAGTGAGTGACTTAAAAGATCTATCACATCTTTGTACCACCACTGAAGCCTGAAAATGATGAGAAGAACTGTAGAAATCCAGATAGTTATCCTTGAAAATAGTCCCTGTTTTTTGCAGAGAATCCTACAGTTCAGTAAGGAAACAAAGGACAAGAACACTCCTCAACTGCCCTGAAACACAGTCAGGAATTAAATACTAAATACTCAGTATCAACCAAATCATCAAACTTATGCTATGTCCATGTTGAGATACAAAACAACAAAGGAAAATTTTTGGTAAAGGTATTCCAACAGCACAGAAAAAAATTGGAGTTTGCATACTGGAGACTCTCTTATATCATCCACTTTTAAGAGGTCTGTCCAAGGAGCAAGAGTGAATGTCTCTGTGGCCCAGCTATAACAGAGTGGGAGAAATAAAATAGCTGGATATAAACTAGAGCAGAACTAAGATTGCCTCTCTGCTTCAAAAACTTCTCTCCACATCATTTCACCATACATGGCACCCACACCTTACAGCTATTATTGCACAGAGCTTTAACCAGCTCTTTGTCACAACCCACTCTCTGGAGCTCTTGGTAATTTTCAATCAGCACTGAATACATGAAGTATTCCAGCTTTTTTCCCCTCAACTTTTTGTCATTCATATTTACCACTGTGATCCACAGAGGATTAAATATAATTTTGCCTATTTGAGCACTTTTAACACATTAATTTGATATATAACTATGCACACCATAAATATATACTGTAAGACTATTTATAAAGCCAAGAAAAAGAAATATCACTATATAACAGAACTGTTTAATAGGTCATTTGAAGAAATGTCAAATAATGAATTTACTACTGGTATCTTTGACTTTCAGAAAACTGAACACAGTCATAGCTGCAAACACAGCTGAAAAATAAATGGACCAACTGCACTGGGATAATTTATAAATGGAAAACAGCAATGTGATCTCAGAACACTCACAAGAAAACTGCTCTGTATTAGGTAGATTATTATACATACTGTCTTCCAACTCATATAAAAACCACAGGACATATTCTTTGAGATCCTGATAGGAAAACCCATTGCAATTTTAAAGACACAGAGAGGTAACAAAGACAATTAAACAGTAAAACCATGCATTAGAATGACATAAAAACCAGCTATATTAAAGCAATTTAAATCAATCTGCTATTTTCATCTTTACAATCTACCAATAATCTAGAATTGGATCTTCTTCAGTTAGAAGAGTTAAAGTTTCCATCAGTAACCAAATAATTGCCAGCTATCTATTCACACAAAATCAGGATAAAAATCACATACACTGGATTAACTAAAGAGGAACCTTTAATGAGTTTATCCCTGACACCTCAGTGCCTCTTACAGACAGATCTGGGAACTCAGTGAGCAGACACAGACCTGAGAGTCAGTCCTAGAAATGAGTGCTTTTCCTCTACCACTGACAAAGCAGGGCCAGAAGACAGGTTTAGACCTAAATGTCTAGAGTTAAGGAAAATTAATCATATTCATAGAAGTATTACCACTCAAGGGAAGTCTGATACTAAAACAAACCTTATTCAGACACATTTCCTAAAAGACTCTATTCCAGTAACTCCATAATCTCAAGACAGAAAAGGGAACCAAGGCAAGAAACAGGATATAAAATATATTTTTTTTTAAATAAATATATTTTTATTATTAGATTGGACTTTATATATGATTTTCTAAATATAAATTATCTAGAAGCACAATTCTCAGAAAAGCTGAAGATGCAATAGTAGAAGCTACAGATGTAAAACTGCATTTTGAGAACTTTGTCCTATTCAGGGAGAAAGTGTGGAAGGCACTTGGGTTTTTCCAGGTGAAGGAAGAGGTACATTCCCTTCCCCCAAACACCCTTGTTTCAGAGCTGTGTATGCCTTGATTTGCAGAGCAGAAAATGTGCAAGTCTGTGCAGATCTCGAAATGGCACATGGCTGTGACACAACATTCAGATTGTTCTGGGAATACAGGATGGAGGGGGCACTCTGGCAGAATACTCAGTTCTTCTGCAGGCATTGTAGCTGCAGCCCACGTCAGCCAGCAATTTGGCACATTCCATGTCTGGGAAGAAGCCTTTCAGACTGCACTGTCTGAATCTGTGTTTCTTGTCTGCACAGTGAAAGATCTGAAGGTACCACAAAAGGACTAGAAATACCACAACTCATAACTCAAAAAAAAAATAGTAATTTCCTAAACAAGTAGCTCAAGTCAGAAAGACTTTTGAGAAAAGGGTCATTTTATCAGGTTTTTGAACATGAATGACTGGATGCTACAGCAATGCATTCCCATCCCACCTCCTGTGAGTGCAGAGGTTCTCCTGTAAGGAGCAGGCTGGATGCAATAATGACATAGATGAGCACAAAATTTAGTGTGTGCAATGTATTTGTGATCTGTATGTGGAGTTTGTAACTAATGTTAGGATAGGTTTATTATCAATGCAATTAAACATGATAATACAGTTTTTCAGGTGGGAAATGTGGAAATCAGTGCTTAAGCTACTAGGAAGGGAAAGTGCACCAGTGAGGAATGCCTGCAGCATTTCCCCAGCCAGATCTGCTACTAAGGAAAAAAAAAAAAACACCAAACAGAAAATCTGACCCTTCTAGAGTGATTCACCACATTATGTTACTCTTCAGCAGAGAGGGGATGCAGACTGATTGTGGGCTAATCCTAGAATATTTTTTAATATTCTACTTTTATGCAATTTGAATGCTGATAAGTGTCCTTGCATAGCTGAGTACACAAAGCCACCTAATTTGTCTATTTAGATACTAACTTTAAAATTCATGCTCATATGCATGGGGGATTGTAATTTATGTGTTACAGAATTAGATCAGGATTTATTACAGGCATGTACAGAGTCTGGCAAGCAGAGGTGAGGATTATTTAATGCATAAATATTTATGTGAAGCAAAGCCACAATGATGGGTTTGGTTGTTCATTAAAAAAAGAACAGTCATAATCTAGAACACTCTAAACTGATTTTTACTGATTATCACTCAAGCCTTGGATCAAATATTTATTTATTTGTATGGAAGATCTACTGGACCTGGCCTCTCCTGAGCCTAGAAATACAATCTAAGTCAGTAAGAAAATACAGACCAGGAGATTTCTTCTTGATTACACTCACCAGCCAGTAGTTTCAGTGACACAAGCACAGCAGAGATACTTCCATCTGAGAACATTTACTAGGAAGCAGAGGGAATTACCACAGGCAGAGAGTGAAGTAACACAACCATTCTGATGCCAAGGTATTTCCTTCAGAGTTAGCTTAGCTAATACTGTGGAGTACTGCCTGTGCAGTGCTGGCTTGAGACTATTTACAAAGGCTTAATTCAGAATCACTAATAATTCTGAACATTTCAGGTATTAAATTGACTGCATTCCACCAAACACTGAGGAGGATTTTGCACCATTTCCCTTTTGCTGCTGTCTTAGACATAATCTTTAGCAAATAGGTGTCTTCAGTTGAATAAATTTCAGTACTGCTTCTTCAGCTTGAGTTTATCTCGTTACAAGTAGGCTTTTAGAAAATACATTGTGCTTTATTTGTTTACACACACTGGTAACTGTGAGCAATTTTGCAATGGATAAGTAAACATTTCACTGTATAGCTGGCTGATAAACATAATTACAGATAATGTTTACCTGTGCAGGTTATGATACATTCAGCTTTGTTTACATTTCAGAATTTATCAGAAATGACCTGGACTAAGCATACTTACATACAGCTTTAAAGATAATTATTTAACAGATCACAGCATTTGCCATACATTCTGGGTCATGAATTCTGAGCTCACAATCAAAGAGCAATTTTGCTTCTTTTGCTACACAGCCACAGGCAACTCTTCTGGTTTTGCCCACAGCTTCCCCTGCAGATGGTTACAATTGTCACACTCTGTTGTGTGGCATGAAAATATAATATTCCAAACTCTTATTCATCAAACTCTTACAAGCCTAAACAAAAAATTCATGTTTCTACAAAACTGACTTGCAGCTTTTACAAGGTGGAGTCATAATAATACAGAAGGCTAAAAGATTATTTTTCAGCACAGAGGGGAATTATCTTAAAGGAGCATTTTCAACCTGAAATTCTACACAGCTTGAAGTTGGATTCATTAATGGCTATGGTATGTTTTTCCTCTGTAGACCATTTCAAAACATTTGTTACTTGTATTTAACAAAGCAGCATAAATTTTAAAAACTCAACACTTTATGACAATCTGATGAGTCCCAAAATACTTAATAACTTGGTCTGACATAAAGGCAAAATTATATAGTCCTATAACACTGAAAAACCCTTTTGTATAAACCACAAGCCCAGTGCACAGAAAATGCTTTTGCAAACCTGCTGTGCCTACAAGCAGTAAACTCTGTACAGCTCAAAGCAGGTGCAGAGAGGCTTCTCTGGAGCCTCCTCACTTCAGAGATTGTGCAGCAAAGGTGCCTCACCTGAGAAATTGATATCACTAACAGCACTTGAAGAAGCAGATTAGAGGGTTCAGAACTAGAAGTAGTTAGCAGAATTTTAACCTGATGGCATGTGCCTTCTTTCCAAGCTAAACTTTAGGATTGCATTCAGTGCTTTAATTCTACTGAGAAAATACCTGCAGCACCTTCAGCACTGCAAATGCTCTTGTTCTCCAAGCATGCTTAGCAGGGCTGCTTTGGCTGGCTGGGAGGTTTGGCTATACTTCCATTTCAGCAAAAGTTCAGCATGTTTGTTTTGAACTTTCCATGATGACAAGTAGCCCCACTTGTTAAAAAAATGTTGCCTGAATCATCCCACAATATACCCAAGTGACCATTAAAAAGAATTTGATGTGTTACAATGAAGGAGCAGTGGATTCAGGTTCCCACTATAACTGCCAAATAACAGAAGTTCGCTTAGAAAAAGTGAGTGGATAGTGGAGCATTTTCTAAATGTGGCACCAGTAGATGGGGAAAAAGGAGAAGTAGTTTGCAAGTTTACAAGTTTATGTCACCTTTATTGCAGACATCACATAAAAGAACACTGCGTGAGACTTGCAAAGACATCCCTGTGATAGCAGAGCTTAAAAAAAAAAAAAAAAACAAGAAGAAAAAAAGAGTATTTAGTAGACAAAGAATCCTGTAACAATCTGAAGACTCATGCTGAACTGCTCTGAACATCTTGCACATTTTTCCATGACAAGAGAACAGATTGTCTCTCAAAGCACCTTTCTCCACTCTCCAAAGTGTTGCTCTCAAATTATTCTTATGCCCACGGACAAAGACAGAAAATCTAAGACAGTCCTCACTAGTTCTTGCACATCAAGGACAAAAATCTTCATACACCCCTTTCTTTTTCTCACCAGCTGAAATGGCAGTTCAGGAAAAGGAATAAAATGAAAACAAGTTGCCCAGCTAACAAGCTGAAAGTGTAGATGCTCAGGCACTTAATAAATATAGAGTTAGTTTTAGACAGTGCATCCATGACCTGTTCCTATAATACACCATTACAGCTGCCTCTGCCTGTGACAGGAACACACTGTCCCCTTCTTCAAAACAGGTAGTGCTTCTTGAATTAACAAGTGTGGTCTACAATAGTCTCAAGATTTGAACTTATGTAGGCAGACTAATAGGAGAAAAATATCTATACTGTTAACTCTTTCCACTTGGGCTTTCATTAGGAGTTTTTATTGCTATTCTATCAGTCTGATATGGACAAAATGAGAAGAGTGATTTTTGGGGGGAAATATGAGAGATGCACTTGACTGCTTAGGAAAATGAGGGGCAAAGGCCTGAGCCACAGCTGGGCCAGAAACCTCTCCAGGACATCCCCAGAGGAGGAGGGTGACCCAGAGAGCAGCAGTGCACAGGAGTCCCCTGCACACCTTTTGAATGCATGGAATTTGACTGTTAGCCAAACACTTCACTCCATAAACATGGGAGCCTGAGGGAGCTGCCTGTGGGCCCTCCCTGCTGGGCTGCAGGGCAGAGATCTCCCCTCCAGCTTCCCCAGCTGGCTGCTCAGGACAGAGACACCTTCTGCTAATGACAGAGATTTGGATGAGTCCAACTCAAGCTTCCTCTAAATTGCCCTGGGCTGCACTCCAGGTGACTCTCCCCTTGAGCAGGGACATATCTCAAGGTTTGAGGTTCCTTACCTAAGACTAGGAGCATCTTCCTTACAGTTTTGTTGTGAAAATGACCCTCAAAAAACAGCTGAAGCAGCCCCCTGGCTTCTGTGCACCTCCTCACATAGGGATTATCCAGGGGGAGAATGGTTGTAATAAAGCCCAGAGCACACAAACATCACATGAGAAGTGTTTTTAAGAAAATTAAATCTCATGTACACAAATTAAGAAGCTGCATTCTGCCATACCAAAAACTGACCCTTTTGCCTGCATTTGTTCCAGATAAAAAAAATCACTGAAGAGATCTTTTTGAGTGTTCAAGGCCACATGGAACATCTTTTATAAAGCTCCTTACATCAACAACATTTACAATAAAAAAGAAACCCACCAAAAACATAAACACCAAACCCCAAGTACCCAAAGGTGGTGTCTGAAGACTTGTACCTGTCTCCAGACAGTGTAGGCAGAAAGATTTCAAGAGGCTCTTATGGATTGTTTTGTAACTGACAATATAATGAGCTTCTCCTAAAGCTTTTCCTTCCTTACAGAATAAGAGCTAATGTTCTTTTTTGAAATTTTGATGACCATGACACTCTAGATGTTGAGCACCCAAACTTCCCAACACACTCTAAAGTCTGGGGGTTTGGGCAGTAAGCCAGAAAGAGAATTGTGAAGATTTGTGAAACAGAATTGTCAAATCTGCCTGGTGTTAGAATTGCAAGCAGTACAGACCCCCTGAAGCTGGGCATAAAAGAAAAAATATGGGCAGTATAAATGGGTTCAATCAACTACACTGATATGAGAGTACTTCAGTGATCTTTTTAAAATGGAATTATCTAGGGAAGACAAATTCCAGTTTGCATGAAGAAAATTCTGTTGGGGAGGCCAAAAAAAGTCCATCTCTGCACTGAATATACTGTTAGAAAGGCCCAATAAGACAGCTCCTTACAAGACACTGCACAAGAAAAATTCACATACAAAATGTGAAATGAGTGATTTCCAATATTGTTACTAAATCCAATAGCGTTACTAATATACAGTGTTACCAATAGTGTTACTAAATCCCCCAAAATACACCTGCCTGTGTACTCAAAATACACCTGCCTATGTGCACACTGTTCTTTGAAAGGGTGCATTTATAACAATGACTAGAAACAGTCATGGAGGGGATATGAACAGGTTTCAGGGTGCAGTGGATGCTGCCAAATGAAGGAGCTGTTTAGAAGCAGCACCCAGGCAGCCCCCAAGGCAGCACTGGAAGTGTGGCTGGAAATGAAGGCAGTGGCTAAAAGCTGATTGCCTGCAGACATTCTGCAGCATTTTGTGCTTTGCTAGTTCTTTAACAACAGTGGACTAAAAGAGACTCAAAATCTGCAAGCAGTTCACTGACACAATTTTAAGGAATTGATAATTTTTTATACACACAGGGTATATTTGTTGGACAATTTTGCTCCCCAGTGAGAGAACCTGACAGGCTGAATCATCTGTTCCCCTGGCTGATACACACCTAAATTAGAAAGTAGTGCTGGAAGTATTTGAGTAGTCTCAGCTCTCTCAGTACTTGATAATTGACTTGTTAAGGGTAACAGGAAAATAGCACTTATGGGAAGTTAAAGAAAAAGAAGGAATAAAATGGCTGGTTAAATTACAACAATATCTTTCTTTGAATTCCTAGAGAAGACAGGCAGCCATTATTGCAAACACAGGGATGTCTAAGAGTGCCACTTTAGATTCCTTGACTTTTATATAGGGAATGAAAGGCACAGAGAGGAAAGTATACACACTGTCCCATGTTTAAACTCTCCACCTGGCACCTGATTTTATCCAGTATCCAGGATGGAGCAATAATCTCCATGGATCTCCAGCATGACGTTGTGCTGGCAGCTCTGTTCACACAGATGTCTCTGCTTCCTCTTTCCTTGTCTGCTCACACAACATCTGTCCATCAGGGACAGATTCCCCAGTGGCTGTGCAGCCTTGGGGCAAAGCAAGCATTTCCCTCACACCTTTGAGACTGCATTGGAACCACCAGGACACAAAAAGAATTAAGGTCTGAGCCTGATGCCATCTTGCCAGTTTCATAATACTGACTTTTACACCAGTGATTTTATTGCCACTGATTTAACATAAGCAATTTTCTTTCTACCTAGTTACTAGGGGAGAGCCAAGCCCTTATTCCTAAAACCCAACTCTAATCATGTTATCATAGGAGCCACAGGGTCCCCAGAAGGTTACATACCCTTCTGCTCAGCTATGAAGAGCATTTTGCATCATTTTCCCTCAACAGCCTATTGTGAAATATTTAGAACAAAAAAAAAAAAAAAAATCCTGCTTTATTTTTGTTTAATGGTATAAAACCCAACTTTGTTAATTCAGTGAATGCCTACTCAGGCTCTGAAGAATTTGTAGCATTCAACATAGACCTTTGCAGTGAACAAGAAGTCCAATCATTCTGGTTGCATTATGCAAAGTTCCAGGAATTCTTTGGCATGAGAGAAAGATACATTTTGTCTGGTATATGGAAATATTATTTGATTTAAATTTGTATCCCACAGAATTCAGTCTTGACAAAACCTAGTTTAAATATAAACAATCACTTTCATGCTATTTTACCCATTTGGAGACTACTCCATGACCATCTTAATCAGTTTCCTACCCTTGAATTCATACACAAATACCTTGTATCAGTAAGGAGATACATAGCACTGTCAGAAGAAGGAGCTCCAACAAAAACCTTATCAGATTTTTTCATTTTTAGACATGTACTTTTGGTAAATTAATTTTCATGGAGCAAAGAATAAAAATGTGCTTGTGTGAAAAACTGGCCATTCTTGGTCTCCATTAAACTTCTAGCAACACTTGCTGGCAAAGAAAAAAACTGAATTTGTTTCACATTCCTTATATTAACTTCTTATTTCACTAGAATCATCATTCTGATGAGCTTTTAAAAATGAGTGCTCAAGTAGTTTATTTTGTGCATGTATAATAAAGAATATCTAAGGATTTAGGTGCTTCCAAATACAGCTAATATTTAATTTCAATTTATCACTAATGAAAGCAATGCCTCCGAGAGCTCTTTCACCAATAGCCAAGTTACTCTCTAATGCTAAATCCTGACCCATCACCAATAAAACAAAAACAGTGAGGGGTGGCTGCAACCACACAAGCATTGGGAGTGTCAGAACCTCCCTTTGCCTCCTTCCTCCACAGAACACACAAGCAAGGATGTGTTTGCAGAGGCAACAAGGACCAAGTCTGGCTTCTGAGGAAACACGTGGGGAGCACAAAGGAAAAACAAAACCAGAAAACCAGCACAGAAAGTTCAACACAAGCTGTTGTTCTTCTCAGCAGCTGAAAACACAACACTAAATGCCATAAGCCAGTTCCAAGCCATGGGGAAGAGCTGGAAACTTTCTATGATATCTTTCTCATACAAGTCTTTCTTAATTTGGTGTCTCTGAAACAAGTATCCATCTGCTTCAGAACTGATCACTCATATTAGCCTGCCCACATTAACAATCTACAAGAAATACATCATGGACCAAAACCAGCCCCAAAACCCAGCTCCTCCAGAATGTAAACATCCCTAGTCTACAAGCAGTAAGAACATTAAACTTTTACGTAGGCCCAAAAGTTACAACCAGCTATTGTGTCTTTTTGAAATAAAACAAAGGAATTTTAACACTTTCAGAATATCAGACACTATGCCACAGGTTGTAACCATAATTGTGTCCAGCTCTAAACACAGAACACAATAGAACTGAATTTCTGCCCACTTTTGTTTGCACTGTAAACAAGTCTCTGCATAATAATTACACATGGAACAGTGTGTACACATGGAAAAAGAAGAGTTCAGTTTTCCAACCGAAATTAAGTTTGTTTCTGGTTGTCTGATCTGAGTCTCTTCCACGAGGTTGCAGTAATGCCACAAGAATTTGTGTGTGAATTCAGCCCTTTATTCTCCCCAAGCTGTCTGCATTATTTATTTATTTAAGAAAGGCTTCTCAAAAAAGATTTTATATTAAAAAAAATTCTAGGTCTCGTTCATCCTTCCCTGAGTTAAAAATATTCCATCACTGGAACTATTGTACATAACCCTTAAACACCTCCTGTTCCAAGTGAGATCACAGTTCTGGAAATGTAAGACCCCTTTCCCCATTAGATTAGTTTTCTTATTAAAGAAATGCTAATGCTAAAGCTTTGAGTGAATTCATAAGAAGAAGAATGAAAACATTTCATGAGAATCTTTCACATTTGTGGCCTGACAGTGGAAGACAGGGATGCACAGTGTCTTACTGCCACAGGATATGACACAGCCTTGCTGGGCATTCCCAGCAGTTCTTGGGCAGTTCTTAAAATCCCAGTGAATTGAGTCACTGAATTTTCTAAACTGAGCGTACTAAGAAAAAAGATGATTTTGACCTATTTCCCAAAACAGTCTGTTTGGACTCATGGGGTAAACTTACAGAAGGGGCAGCTGAGCCAGCTAAGGATTTCCCATTGCAGACATTGAGACAATTTGGACTTCTCTTGCTTCAAACCAGTAACAGGCACAAGTACCTTATTCATGCTTCTGTGTTAGTCTCCTCTATTCATATCATCACTTTTCCTACAGATCTTTGGACATTACTTCAATGTTTCCTGTAATCACATAATGCAGTTCTTCAAAACAATTGGCAGTTTGTTTGAGTTGCCCTAAACTACTGCAAAAAAGGAGAAGAACCACAAGGCAGAGAAACCAGCCTTAGTTTGTACAATAATTCTGAGGAGTTCTCAAACCAGCTGGGAACAAAACGCAAACAGCACATACCAAAATATATGGGATAGCAGTCAGTCCTCTGCAATGGCAGAGGGTTGGAGGATTGTGCCTACAGAATGTCATTGACAACTTCATACATTCTGATTTTAGAATAAAATGTTTGGACTTCCTTGCTGTTGGAAATTGAAAATACCTTTAGATACACATGGCAAAGAGTTCATATAATTTCTGCTAGTTGGTATCTCTAGTTAAATGACAAATCTGTTTCCTTGTTCACAGCCACTAAACACAAACTATAAACTTTGTTTACTTCTGTTTTACTCTCCAGTCACAATTCTAATCAGCACTAGGCATGTGTATCTCTGTCATTGGCTGTTTTGCAGCAGATACATTGAGCTGTAGAGGTAAAATTACAAAATTTTCTTTTCAAAGCAACAGCCCCTGATTTATTACAATAAACAAACTTCCATCTCCAAGCAACTGATCTCTTAGCAACAAGGAGCACCTGCATAAAAGATGCTACAGAGAGTGATCACCAGACAACCTATCCAGACCTGTGAGAGGAGCACATCAGGAGCCAGGATAGCACTCTCCACCAGCAGAAATCCACAAGTAACAAGAACACACAGGTAAATTTTCAATTCAAATCCTAGCATTTTTCTTCAAACAGTATGGGTAGGACATTACATAAATGGGATTTATTTTTGTTTTGAGTG
Organism: Peucedramus taeniatus; assembly: GCA_013400575.1. Taxonomy (NCBI): domain Eukaryota; kingdom Metazoa; phylum Chordata; class Aves; order Passeriformes; family Fringillidae; genus Peucedramus; species Peucedramus taeniatus. The sequence goes on from WBNO01030125.1 coordinate 664,880, forward strand.
GGAAGTATGCCTTCTGGAGCTGCTTTGATCTGCTTCTGTAATTATCTTTGTGTAAATTATATGCTGTCACTATCTAAACAGAGGGGTTTTTAGTAGAAAATATGCAGGTCTTTGGCCAAATTCATGGTAGTAAAACAACAGTAATATGCTATATATATTTAGCAAGTATTCTACGAAGTTTCTGCTTTAAAAAACAGCATAGTGGTCTTGCAGAATAGTTATTCTAAGAAAGTGTATTCACTTCATGCAACCTTTCAAGCTGTTTACATTACATCAAAAAATACTAAATCATTTCTCTTTTTATGGATGTGGGTCCCCCAGATTAACAAATCAAACCTTTTCAGTGTTTCTGTGGTGTCTAATTTAATACTCTTACTTTTGACTCTCAAGTGGATTTTTTCATGTGTACCACAACAAAGTTAATGTGGAATACACAGCATGGGACAGACACTGCCAACTGCTGCTGCACAGCAATGCAGAATTAGTTGGGAAGTTGTGAATTTTGGACAAACTGACATTTCCATGGCATCATTGTCACAGCATGGAAAAATGGATTGTAAGTGAGGTTAAAAAGTGGGGTAAAAAAAAGTGAGGATAAGAACCAGGTAGAGCAAGTCTGGAACCAACCCTGGGAATTTTTTTATTCTACCAAAGCTTGCTATATCTCAGTTGGTGCTTGCTGTGGAAAAGTGCTGTCTTTCTTCTAGTTGCTATATCTCATTTAATAACGATACCTAATTAATAAAGTCATTTGCAAAAAGAATGGTTTGAGATTTTGTCATGCATTCTTTCCTAGCCTTGTTTTTTCAAACCCACAGATAAACTTTTCTTCAGGATTAATTTACATACTTTGATAGGATACATAATTTACATACTTTGATAGGATACACGATATTTACAGCCAGAGGGAAAAAAGTCAAAAACTTAATTATTATTTCTTTGAGAGTCATCCCTTCTGTGCCAACTAACTTTTTGCTAAATTGATCAAGATATTTGCTAGCAGTAATAGTACAACAGCAGAAACATGAATATGGAAGAGAGAGATGCTTTTTATTTGAGAAAAGAGAAACAAAACACCTACCCTGTAGTAATAGAAACCAACAGCAGCTATAGAAAACCTTCCTCATACAGGTCTGCTTTGCCACAGCCATAACAAGGAGCCTGACAAAAAGCACTTTAGAGAGATTTCAATTGCCATCCACAACTCATTTTCTGACTAGTTTTGAATTAATTAGAGCTTGTGGTGCTGTAATAAGGCTTTGAGATTGACAGGAAGTAAATTACAGTCCTGCCACTACTGCAGAAGTTTGCACAACCCCACAGCTGCTTTTGATGGGTTACAAGCACTGGCACACCTACTCTGCTCCAGGAGAGGGCTTGGTTCAGATGGAACCCTTGTACCTGCTCATGTGGATGATACTTTTCATGGACATTGTGGTGGCTCATAAGCAACAAGACCTTTTGTGAAAAGTGCTAAAACTGGCAAGTTATTTTTCCAAATCACACCTCAACCACCATATAAAGGCACAAAAAAAGAGTCACTGCTCTTACTACAGTGATCCAAACAAACAGTAATATTCAAATGAATTCCTACATTTATAGAAGATATTTGTAATGTAGTTGTTTCCCTGGCAAAGGGTTTAGTGACCAGTTATTTTCCAGTCACATGCCAGTACTGGGTGATGCTAAGAAAACTGATTGACCAAACTGACTCCAGTCAATAGGAATTTCAACACTTACAACAGTAATTTTAAGTATGCAATTCCAAACTTCTCTGCACCTTGGATCTCACTGTACACCTTGAGTAGAAAGGGTGACAAGAAATTGAGTTTTGTGGGCACTGGAGCAGATACAGTTGTGGCCACCAGCAGCCACATGCAGCAGCATTTTACAAGTGCTATCAAAGGCAGCTGACAGAACTTAAAATCTCAAGGAAGTAGGCTCTAGGGATAGATCCTCTTCAGCTGTGAAACAAGGTAACCCTGTCATAAGAACACTCACCAAAATTAAAAAAAAATCTAAATAATAGCAGAGGCATCAAATGTAACAATCTTTCTTATCTCATAGTATAGATGTTTTTTCAACACCACTAAATCATGGCTGTGTTCTGCATTTCTCTTTCCCTTGCCCTCTGACACAACTTTAGGCTCTTACCTCCTCATTTACTTGTCAAGAGCCCCTTTAGATTGCCAGGATGATCATTACTAAATTTCCACTTTCAAGCTTTGCTGAAAGCTGTCATCTCTGCCTTCTCTCCTCCTCCTCTAACCTAAACAACAGATGAAATTGTAAGTGCTATTTAGATTAGATTTCATACTAATCAAGAGGTATAGGATGATTCTACCAGGCTATAATAATCATTCAACACTGCTAGAATACATTTCCATAGTAATTAGATGGGATAGACCTCTACAGCTACAAAAATTCCAGCCCACTGACTCAAACTCTAGAAATGACTGAAAAAGGGGTTTATTTCCTCATTTTCACATTTTACTATATTTATCTTTTTTTTTTTTTGAGATGCAGAGGATTGAGTTAAAAGCAGAAAATAGTCCTAAAGAAGGCAGAGTGCTGCAGAAGCAGAATAATGAAAGCACCTAACTTTAAAATGTCTGCTCTGCCCATTGGGACTGCAAACCCATCTGTAATGAGAGATGTCTGGCAGATACAAAGGGTCAGGTGACTAAAACACAGTGAGAAGTTATTAAGTGATTAAAAAAAATTAAGTAATAAAACAAATTAAAAGTAATTAAGAAAAAAGTACAGTGGGTCAAAGACAAAAAATGTCACAAGAGGAGTGCAATATAAGATAACCAATAAATTGTGATGGAAAACTCTCAGTGACATCCACATTGCATTCTGAGAGAATTAAAGAATTAGAAGAGACCACAGAACCCAGGGTGACACGAAATACATGTGCAGTCTGATGCTTACAGGGTAATTTATCTCTCACAAGGAATGGTAAGAACTCTCAAGTTTAAAAAAGTCTCCTGACGTGTTCTCAGCTTTAAACCCCACAGCCTTCCAAGCAAACAAGACAATCCTCCTATCAAGGATGTGACATATGCTGTACACCTGGTAATAAATATCCACTTCAAATCAATTAAAACCTATTATTTTATCTTTCAGAGGTACTGTGTTCCTTCAGTCTATGTCAACATTGGCAAACATTGTGGTACAATGGGAGCAGAGGTGTAAAATAAAATGGGTTTTGTGTGAAATAAGTCTGTTTATTTTTCCAAACTGTTTAAACCTAGATAAGTTGCTTCAGATGCTGCTAGTATGGGTTACTAACACTTGGGAATTTATAACAAGTAGCAGATTTTTTTCTCTTCTGACAGAAGAACCACTCCAAAGGAAGCAACTCCAGGACACAAGAATGGCTCTTCAAGAGTTATCAGGCATCTTTATGAACTCCTTCTCAAAACTGAAAGAGATTTTCAGCTCCAATTCTATAATTTCAATTTATGAATTTGCTCTTTTACTCACAGAATTATTAAGTACAAAGCTCTAACTGGAATAAGAGGTGTCAATACAGCTGTCCTTTAGATATATGAGCTTTTCTCTTTGCTGTGGACCTTGACATCACTCCTCACATCACCTTTAGCAAGAAAATGTTTGACAGAACCTAGAATATTCTCCAAGTGCTTTGTAGCCAAGACTCAAAAATCAGTAATCTAAAGGGCCCTCTGCTGGCAGCTGCTTTCCCAGGTGTTGAGATCTGTAATTGCTGCCAGGACAGACAGCCCGTGCACATCCATCTATTCTGTCCCAAAAGCACTTTCCTAAAATGAGTCTCTTTTCCGTCACTAGATAGTGGGATTTTAAAAGTTTTGCCCCATCCTTCCTCTGCCACACAAATAACAATCCAAACCAACAAACCCCTCTGATCTGAGACACCTCAACCAGCTGCAAGGAAAGGAAAAATTACTTACAGCAGACAAGACAAAATTAGCAAGACTAGAGAAACCTTCTTTCACAGTGAGCACTCTAACTTGGTTCCATTTCTAACTTCTTCAGTCTGCTCAGTGATTCCTTATTTACTTAAAGGGGTTTGAGTTTTTATGAGGAGTGGTGTCACTCATGGGCAGTTCTTAAAAGATGTAATGCATAAAAAGTAGGACAAGCAGTTGAGTGGAAATATTTTTAAGGTGAACTTTTCATGGCACAACTGGCTTTTGCAATGAAAAAAAGAAGAGGTTAAAAATGCAAGCCCTGAAAGTCTGCTTCAATCACCCTCATTGAAATGAAGCAAACACTTCAATATAGGAAATGTCAACTGTTCAAGGTCTTGAGAAGCCACTTTGAATAAAGACGGTTTTAGATCAGCTCAGTGTAAAAAGGATTCAAACCTAATACTTTGCCTTTAGTACTTTTATCTTCATGACAGCACAATCCAGAATGTTAAAATTATAAATCTAACAGCAAGTTGCACACTGATGTGTTGGACATAGAAAAAGAAAAAATTCTTTTACTAAAAACTGTAAAATCATGAAGCTGGGGCAATCAAGAATCTAAAACCCAGTCCATTGCTATCTGTATATTTTGAAAAAACAGAAACCTGCCTGCATACCACTGTCAAAACAGTGATAAGCTTTAGCTGTGAGTATTTAAGAGCTGAACAAGATCAAAACTCAGGGTTGATTTTTAGAAAATAAAAGGGGGAGACTCATACTTGCTAAGTACACTGTGCAAACATACCAGGGCCTTCTACTCTACCAGGGCTCACCCTGCAGACAGAATATTCATACATCCACATTGGGAGGTATGAAATTGGGTTATTTCACAGCACCCAAATGCATAACCAGCTCCATACTTGTCATCACAGGGAATATGAGGCAGTGAAACTACAGCACACACACCAGAATATCTTGGAGCTGGAAAAAAAACAGAAAAAAACATGCACATCAGAGCCTACCTGTGGCAATGGAGTACAAACATGAAGTTTATGCAGATCCAGACAGAAAGTAACAGAAAAATGGAGCTATACACCTCAAGTGTGGCTATTTCCCTCTATAATGTTGTAAACTCCTATTAGTGAAAGGGACAGAAGCTGATAAAATATTCACATATACACAGGTATGCTCTTGTTGTGGTAAAGAATAGCACTCAATGAAATTTAAACTAATAAATATCATTACATGATAAAAATGCTGGTGATTACAGAACTCTTTTTCACAACATGCAGGACAATAGAACAGCTGGATGTGTCCAGGATGTCACCTGTCCTGGGCACTCTCAGGAGGAGTGGGATGCTCTCTCTTGCAATAGCAGGGATGTTTCTAAAAGGTCACCTGGCAGATTGGTCATTTCGGATCATAAAACCCCAGAAGCCTGGCACATAAAACATCCAAAAGAGAGCATTGCATGCACCTGCAAGGTTTTAAACCACTGCTTACTCCCCTTCCCCATATTTCCTTCCTACACTCCAAACTTTTCCTCCTTTGACCATAAACACCAGGATTCTCACTATCCAGAAAGCATCTATCCCATTCTTGGCTTAGTTTAACATAATTATAGCACTGATGGTCACTACAAAGCAAGCTCTCCTTTTTTCCCCACGTGAGACCAAAGCACAAGACAAACAAGAAAGCACTTGCTGAAAGTAACCTGTATCTAAAAGCTTCCTGCTGAGTAAATATATCCTTCAACTTTGAAATATTGCAAGAAGAAACAAAACAAATCTCTTAGCTATTGGCAGAGCAGAATTAAGATGTTTTACTAATAAAATATTGTGCAGGTTCAAGCAACACCTTTCTGTAGTTAAAAGAGCTCTTGCTCGCATTCCTTCTCACACACATTCCTTCTCAGGTACAACAATTTCTTATATTTTATGATTTAATTCAAAAATATGCAAAAAACCTTTGAATTAATCCTTCTATTCCCTTTATGCATAAGAGACCTGTTGGCTGACCTTGGGTTTTCTTTCCTTTGCTGAGTGCTGGTTGCAGCCCGAGTAAAAATATGGCAACAGATAATCTATGATCCTGTTTGTTATGGCATGTATTATATTTTTCAAAGTATTTAACAGAAAAACCATCAAGAAATGCATTCCATTATGTTACACTTAAAGGCTGGCAGTAAAAAAAAGCTATAATACACATTTCAAACAAAAAACTGTGGTTCTGGGGTTCTCTATCTCTATCATTGAAAACTACCATAGTTATTCTGGAAATTCAGGAACTCTGGCACTACAGGCATGCAGGAAAGGAAAGGCTAAGTAAGGCAGACAAAAGCTGGCAAGTGAACTCATTCAATGCTTCCACATGTGCTGAAAGTTTAATTTCTTGTGTTTTGGTTAGAGGTTTGCAAGGAGTAAACCTCAGTGTTGGCCAGCAAAGTCGATATCAGAGATAAAAGGTCTGTCAGCCAAAATATCCAAAAGTATGCCTCAGCGTCAAGGTCAGAAATCCTTTGTTACTCCCAAGCAAAAAAATGTGTCTGCTTCATGTCTCTTTTGACTTGTGATGAGGCTTGTCCCAGCAAGCACTCCAGGCAGTCACTCTGGTTATAAAGCCAGGTCCAGAGCTGATTTGCTCATTTGTAGGAACTACAAAGGGGGTGAGAGGTACCAAGCAAAGCTGAACACATCTGAGCTTTGACAGCCTCTGCCTCTCTCCCCACTTCTCTCTCTCTCTTTCTGAAGCAAAGCAGAACCTCTTTGAAAAGATGCTCCTGGAAACCCTGAATCCAATGCACTACAACATCACCAGCCTGGTACCAGACACGATGCCCGTGGCCACCGTGCCCATACTCATCCTCATGTGCTTTCTCTTTCTGGTATGGAATCATGAGGAGACTTCATCAATACCAGGTAAATTAACTTTAGCTATTGTACCACATTAAAGTTTTCAGAGTAATTTCTGTTAGTTTCTCAAATTTAAGTGACAAAGTAATGCTGAATAATCATGGTATGACAACAAAATTTATTATGAATCAGTTTAAGTGATATAGATTTTTAAAAATTCCTGATAAAGGAACTTTGGCTTATTCTAACTTCAGAACTTCCGTAATAATCGTGGCTTGGCCATATGACATTTCATCTTCAGCCTTATTTTGTGTATGCTAGAAAGCTATAATACTATTTTACAACTCAGGATGTTCTCATTTTCATGTGCATTATAAACTACTTCTTGCGTGTTTTAAAGTTTAAGTCTCTCTAAATTGCCTTTACTGTAAACAGTTACCTAAGAAGCTGTTCAGATTTTAGTAGGTCAGCAATCTTTATCTTTCTTTAGCACTGAAAACCCTCCAGAACAGAACAACATCGAATTCCCCTTCCTTTCTGGAACATTTTGGGGGCTTGTTTAGACATTAAGGGCTCAGCTTATTTTCCACCAGATGCAACACCCTGCTGCATGGAGAGGAGAGCAGTGCATGATCTCCCACAGGTGTTGGAGAGGAATGATCCTAAACCAGTAGGGTGACTCCTGGATGAAATTCTGGGAAAAGACCCTTGCCCAAAAGAGCATTTCTTCCTTCTAGGATGGAGCTATTGTCCCTCCAAAAGCCAGCAGCAGCTGAAAGTTGTACAAAGCAGCAATGAATGTCATTTGTTGTGGGTACCACAGGAAGCACCACAGGCTTCCTCAGATCCTGAGACTCCACCAACACAGCTGCAGTTTCTGAGCAGGACTCTTGTGTGAACTGCCCAGCACAGGCTGTGACTGCCATGTGAAAAACCCCCTCTAAAGGGAGATGTCAGAGGTGTTTTCTTGTCCATGAGTGCTGCTGAGACCAAACCTCTCTTCCCCTGTTTCTTAGGGCCAGGATACTGCATGGGAATTGGTCCCCTCATTTCTCATGGGAGATTTCTCTGGATGGGAGTAGGGAATGCCTGCAACTACTACAATAAGACGTATGGAGAATTTGTGAGAGTTTGGATCAGCGGTGAAGAAACTTTTATAATTAGCAAGTAAATCCTTATTTTCTATACTTGATAACTTGAAAAGCTTTATATATTTACAACCTCTTTGCTACTTTATTCTAAAGCAGAATTGAAGTTATTATTTTCAAAAATTGTCCTAACAAAAGCCTATTACTTTCTGCTATTCACAGATCTTTTTGTAATCTTGTGTATGTTTAAAAACTCTGCTATTAAAGTTTTAGTGAATTCTCCTAGTGTTTTTTTGTGGATAGGAAAGTACTGTGGCTCAGTCCTAGAAATATTTTACCATCTATTTTACTATCCATTTATTATTAAGATAACATTCAGTTTAGGGATCAAGACTCATTGCAATGCAGCATTAAGTCAAATTTTCATTTTCTGTGTTTTTAAGTTTCTCCCTGAAGTGGAAGTAAATGCTTGAAGGTTATTGCTCCAATTCAGTGATTTAACTAAGCAAATAGAGCATTATAGTATTAGGAGTAATTCCACTCCAATTAATGGGATTGTTCTTAGGTTTCAATTATGCACAGTATTAAACATAATGCTAAACTTCAGCCTATCATTTTATTAGCTTCAGTGGATGATTGCTTTCTTCTTAAATTGGATTATTATAAGTCATGCCATGAAAAAGAAAAGAAAAAAAAGCAGTAAAATGTTTACCACATGTAATTGATAAAGAATCAGAATCTTTTTTAGTAACAATGTCAGTCAATTCATACTTTCATTAAGTAAAAGCTTTTGAAAGACAGTGCAGCATAGAGAATAATCACAGAAGTTGTTACGTGGTGCAAGTCAGCTTCATCTCTACTTAAACCTCTGTAATCATTGAAACCTCAAGAAGTAATAATGACAAGAAAACTGTTTACATTCCTATCCTACAAAGGTGTTACAAATATCAACTAAAGCAGTAAAATGTTCTGATAATGCTCTGAATGCTTTGAAAATACTACAAACTCTTACTGCTGTCTTTCCCTCTCTGAGCTACCAATTAATCAGAAACAAACCAGGAGTGCTGCTAAACAATGCCAGATTTACAGTCAATACCTTTTTTCTTTTCAGACATTTTTTTTGCTTTAAATCATTGACTGTACATAGAAAACAAGTATTTAACTTTTTTTTAAAGCAAGAATGTAGAATAAAATTTTCAGTGGATCCTAAATTCACAGCAAAACTAAACATAATCTGGCTTCTGTAAAAGACAATCAGTGTCATCTTTTTTCAGCAATCTCATCTGAACTTTTAGCATCAAATCTAATACTAGGTGCTAATGCACAGAGAGAAGGACTTGCAGTCTTGGTTACAACAGCTGATGTCTTTCAGAGGACTTCATTAAATAATTTCATAAGGAAAACATGCTTATGCAAGGTCACTTGACAAAACCCCTCCTTCAAACATTATGATGTGTCTCCTGCAAAGAGACATGTGGGACAGGAGGAATAAAAATGAGTCTGCTGCACCTTCTCCTTTTTGGGGACAGCTGTGAGAATTCAACACCATCTTTTCATGTTCAGGGAAATACAGATGGTATGCCCTGAACATGGGAAAAAACTTTAATGCTAACTTTACTTCCAGGTCATACAAAACTATGAAACCAAGACTATTTGCAGTCAATAGCAAAAGTCACATTTACATTATCTGACTGAAAAAATAAACTAAACCCATGTTAGTAATCTGGGGTTTGGCCCATAGACTATACTGCACAATAAAGAAATAAGCATATTGTTTCATTTCAAATCTTTCTTCTCATTTTCTTTTTTATTGTTGGATTCTCTTTGATCAGTGTTTCATCACATCCACATTTCTGAAATGCTGGCTCCCTCTAAAGGAAATTATATCTTAAAGCAAGAATGCTGTCTGCCAGCACCAGCAAATTAATCTTGCTGACTGTAAATATAATTATGCATATCATGGATTTCCCTTGCATGTCTCTTTAAGAGGATTTATTATTTATCCCACACTTACCATCATAATATGATGATGCATATTTAAGTGATGCATGTATTTTTATGCTTTCAGTATGGGTCTGAGAATGACCAAAGAGCTACAAAATAATACATAGCACTGACTTTACAAAAGTAAAGCTGTAATTTAGTACACATCAAATATTTTACCTTATCCTCTGAAATATCTGATATTGGGCACTTCCTAAGTGTTTCATACATATCTACACATTTCTATGTATGCACACTATTCAGTTTAAAACCCTTCATTAACCATTTTCATTTTAATTGAAAAATAATTTAAAACTGAACAGAACATCTTATTGCTTTAATATAAATTCTGAAACCATTGATCAGATTTTTAATTATGCAAAAGATTTTTAATTACGTAAAAGGAAGAATATTTTGTGCTAAGCATTGTACTTGCTGCTAAATTAAGAATGCAAGTCAGCACTTGGGAGCAACTGTAAAATGTCAGAATACAAATGTTGTATTCAGTCTATGAAACAATTTTTTTATTTGGGGCTTTTTCCTCCTTCCTTCCCCAGATCCTCAAGTGTGTTCCACGTAATGAAGCACTGGCATTACGTGTCTCGATTTGGGAGCAAGCTTGGATTACAGTGCATTGGCATGTATGAGAACGGGATCATATTTAACAACAACCCAGCACACTGGAAAGAAATCCGACCCTTTTTCACCAAAGGTAACCCAGTGAGCACTGACACCCTCATCACTGAGACACACACAGCCAACCCTCCCTGGAATGCTGCTGTGTTTGTCTGAAATCAATCTCTACATTTTCCCTTCAAAGAATGATAAACCAGTGAAGCTCCAGAACGGTTTTACACCAGCCACTGACACAACAATATCTGCCATTTTATCAACACTATTATCACCAACTGAGACTTTATAAAGGAGGTACAAAAACTAACAAACCTTTTGTTCATTTTGCAGCTCTGTCTGGCCCCGGGCTGGTGCGGATGATCGCGATTTGCGTGGAGTCAACCATCGACCACCTGGACAAACTGCAGGAGGTCACGACGGAACTGGGGAACATCAACGTGCTCAACCTCATGAGGAGGATCATGCTTGACACATCCAACAAGCTCTTCCTCGGGGTCCCCCTGGATGGTACTGACAGTTTCACTTTTGTGCCTTAGGATGGATCTGAAATGCATATCCAAGGAAAATTCATTGATACCACTCAGCAGTTTTGCCTCAAAAAAACAGAGCAAGAACAGACCCTTGTGTCACCATATAATTAATTGAAATTGATTTAGTACTGTGTAAGTTACAAAAGAGAGTTTGATGTGACCAAAAATATACATTAGCTTGTCGCCCACCTTAATGAATTGTAGCATTTAAAGAGATTTTTATGCACCAATTTGGTACAATTTCCAATATTAAATTATATTCATGCAAGAATCTGAAATATTTCCACCAAACTAAATGATTGCTCTGAAAAGTTCACCTAAAAATTTATGTTTTCTACAATTTCTTCAGTCTATGACAGAAATAATATTACCAGGGCATCTAAATTGCCCATTTCAGTGTTCTGCAATAGTCCTGCTTCTGCTCTCCTGTAGGAGACTCTTTGTTCTGGCTGACACACCTCTGTGTCCTTGTAGCAAGTTATCAAGAGTTTCTGCAAAGATCTAGACCTTTTATACGGTGTGCTACAAATGTTACCTACTAGTTGCTTATCAAATTCCCATGAACTTAGTGGAGTAGGGAACACAACCTTATTATTAATATTTCTGAAGGATTTATCTTACTAGATTAATGACTTTTTTTAACATTTCTTTTCAGAAAATGCCATTGTGCTTAAGATTCAAAACTACTTTGATGCCTGGCAAGCACTTTTATTAAAGCCTGACATATTTTTTAAGATTTCATGGCTGTGCAAGAAATACAAAGACGCAGTGTGAGTATCAACTGTTCTACAGAGCGTTTGCATAAGATTCTTTCTGTTTATGAAGGAGCATTTCCCTTGATGCTTTCCTCTGCCTTTTAGAAACTAAATTGTGACACTTGCAAAGGTGGCTGCTGAGGTTCCTTGTCCACAGAGCCAAGACAGAACCAGATTTGTCACTGGTGGTACAAGTAGTGAATTCCTGGGCAGTTTAAAGCTTTGTCTATCCAGCCCCAATTTATTCACCAAAATATCAGCTCATGCACACTCAAAGGTGAAACTAAACTTCGGTTCAGACAAGGAAAAGCCATTGTATGGATGAGCTGATATTTGCTATCCAGTTGAGGACAATCAGAATAACTTAGCGCTCATCCAAACAAGGAATATTTAATATCTCTCATCCTTGGATACTTTTCTTGGTATATCTCTGCATTTCTAGTCGTACTCTGGTGCAGATATTTATAAATATGCTGGATTTCATCTGTTTTCAGCAAGGATCTTAAAGGAGCAATGGAACTCTTAATAGAACAGAAACGACAAAAGCTTTCCACTGTCGAAAAATTGGATGAACACATGGATTTTGCATCCCAGTTGATTTTTGCACAGGTATTGGGAATTTACTCAAAATATGGCTAATTTTGAGATTTCTGACATTCTCCTGAACACAGGCTTTGCAATTTAATCTCCATATGCTTCTCTAAAAGACACATCATCATAAAAGGATGCTGATTTGGTGCTGTGAAGTCCCTGAAAGTGACTCAAATAGGAATACTTGTATCTCAGGATCAGGTGCTTGTCATATTTATTTCATGGCTTAAACTACATCCCTAAAACTCTTGCATCTATCCCCAACTATCCTTCAGTCTTTCCCTAACCCCTGTGTATTATTTAATGCATTGCTTTTTGTTTGAAAATGTTTTAAATGCTATATAACTCCTATCTTGTATCATCTCTGACAGCTCACAAACTCTGAGGAAATGCAATAAACTAAGAAGAACTTGAGCTAAGAACACACATTTCTGCTTTTCTGTAAGACAACACACACCCAGCAGAACATGAGCTTTCTGTCATTCTCTGAAAGACAAAAAAGGAATGCTATTTAGTTTAAGATAGATTGTCAAGAAAATGTGCAGTCTATAGGACCTTTGTTGGCATCAGAGGTCAGCAATCAATATTTCCTCCAAATTTTCCTTTTTCTTTTTTTTTTTTCTAGAACAGAGGGGATCTGACTGCTGAGAATGTGAACCAGTGTGTGCTGGAGATGATGATTGCTGCTCCTGACACTCTGTCTGTGACTCTCTTCTTTATGCTAATCCTGATTGCAGAGCACCCCACAGTGGAGGAGGAGATGATGAGAGAAATTGAAACCGTTGTGGGTAAGCAGGAGCTGCAAAGTCAGGGATGTGGGAATATAATTTTGCTTCAGCAGTGATCTAATTTAATTTATCTAAACCTGAAAATTTTAAGCATTTTCTCCTAACAGAAGCGTTTACTGTAAAACATATGTACTAGTATTGTATGTAAAAGATTATATTAAGAGCAAATGAAAAAAGTGAGAAATAAATAAAAATAAAATAAAATAAAATAAAATAAAATAAAATAAAATAAAATAAAATAAAATAAAATAAAAATCATCAGAATTTATAATCTATTAGAAATAATGTGGTACATTCTCACCTCAGCAACCACTGTGTAAAATCAGTATTCACCTCAAGTTTCATTGAAATTATTTTCCTGTTACTCTGAAATAGCAAAAGGGGGCACTTGTTTCAAATAATTCTAATCACCAGTATTTCTCTGTGCTAAAATACAGAACTTCTCTAAGTTTCATTATGACTCTAGAAGGAAAAGACTAGACAAAATTAAAATTATATTCTGCTGTCATCCATTTTGATCTCAAATTGGCCTCCTCTAAGTACTAATTACTAACTATTCAAAACACAATCAAGATATTCCAAATTTGTATTCTTCCCCTTCTCTAGCCTTCATTCAAAGCCTGACACTGAACCAATATAGAAACTAATTTCATCCACTCTTATTTAAGATTTACTTCTGGTCTGTTAAACACCGGAAAACGTATCACAAGTATTTTACTCTTTTTCTAAGGTATTTCTAATAATCCTTATTTTATTGTCCTCATTTTACTGTACTCACTCACTCATTTTCCCTACTTCTTTCTGAAGCCTCATCCTCTAAGGTAAGAGTGCTGTCTTTTCCTTAAGGAAGTGCCCAGCCCAAAAGTGCCTTTTGTCTGGCAAGCCTGCCCCAGCAGCAGCCAGCCTGCAGCCCCTGGGCTCCAGCAGGGAGGACAGCCCAGCACTGACCCTGCTGCTGGAACCTGCTCATCCCAACTGGAATTGTCAGGGATGGGATGAACACCCAGCCACACCGTGAAAATTTAAGGTCCCTACAGAATTAGCTCCAGGCTATCCCCAGGTTCTGTTTGCTGTCAGCTCCTGGAAGATTTATTTGTCGTGCCTTGTTGCTCTCTCGTGCAAAAGCCAGGGAAAGAACCCAAGAGTTTTGTTGCTGACAAGAACAAAGACTCAGAGTGATAAGAAGAAGGTGAAAAGATTGTTAATTAACAAACATTTATGCTAATGAACAATATAGCAGATTTCCTCAATAAGTAAGGCTACACGAAACTCCTTAGAAGCTGTTGGATCCTTCCTACAACTTCAGAACCCAAGAATTTTCCCCAAATGTTCTGGTATTTGTACAATGAACCTATTAAATTCCTAACCAACGAATCTCTTCACCATCTGCTTTATCCCACAAGGCGACAGAGACATACAAAGTGATGACATGCCAAACTTAAAAACTGTGGAGAATTTTATTTATGAGAGCATGAGATACCAGCCCGTTGTGGACTTGATCATGCGGAAGGCGTTGCAGGACGATGTCATTGACGGCTACCCCGTGAAAAAGGGCACCAACATCATCCTCAATATCGGCCGTATGCACAAGCTCGAGTTCTTCCCAAAGCCAAACGAGTTTTCTCTTGAAAATTTTGAGAAAAATGTAAGTTTTTCATCTTATTTCTTACAGAAATTTTGACATTATTTATTGCCAATGTCTCTTCCTCTTACTTTGCTCAAGAACTTTGTGACCGTAAGAGTGTTTTCCTTTTGTCCATGTGCCTAGTTAGCTACACAACCTGCTGATTACTATTGTTATTATTATTATTAGAGATGGGCAGATACTTTCCTGTCAAGCTGCCTTTTAAATAAAAAATAATTATAGTCTAGAAAACAGTTTTTCCAGACATAATAGTTTTGATTAAAAAAATCTCTGATTGAATTTGTCAGACACACATGGCTGCCATTATATCCCCTGACACTGGACAAAATAAAGAGCTTTAGGGAGCTAGAACCATGCCAGCAGCCCACACAGAGCTGAGGCTGCCTGAGGATTCTCTGGAGAGGTGAAGCAGTGTAGTAACTTCTGAGAGGCTGGGGATCTAGTGCCCATGTTGTTCTTTTTTTTTTCCTTTTTAAATTAACAGTATTTTATAGACCAAATGAAAAATTTAACTAACTTAATACTGCAGATGTTGAGTAATTAAGTTCCCATTCAGCACTGAATTTCAAATGAAGTTACATTCTAACTACCAGGAGAGCTATCATCAAAAGCAATATGTGAAAATTTTTTCTTCTTGCAATCCCCTACTATGCAAATCATCCTTTAGATTATTTACTCAGACCTCTGCTCTGCTGATTACTGATGAAACAATTGGTTTTGTGAGACTGTATTTGTTCAGCAGTAATAACCTGGAGAGATTAAAACTGCACTGATATGTTAGCAGCTGCACACATGAACATTGACAGCAGCAACTTCAGCTTTAAAGAAAGAAACAGACTACTTTAATATTCCAAAAATGCACTCACCAGTAAAAACACCTGAAGCAACAGCTAAGGAAAAAAAAATAATAAGAGATATGAGTGTTCAAGCCAGAAAAAAGCTTTAAAGTTTACCCATTTCTTATCAAAAAAAGCTAAGAGTATTAAATATGGCACACACAAAAATGATTAATTTAATTAATCCACCTGGTTAATATTTCTCAACTGCTGTTGGATTACCCTGAGCAAATTCTTCCCACAGCATTAAAAACAACAGCTCAAAAACAGTCTTTGTAGAAAATTCAAAAAGAGAGTAAGTGATGAAGTTTATCAAAATTACAATTCACTGTGAATAGATTCCACTTTGCCACCCATTATTTACATTCCAAGCATTTCTATCAAAAATGGATATCTTGCTTAATTTACGAGGACATTTTGCTACTAAAAATATTTCCCCTTGACCAAATATTTAACCACACATTTTCTATCTGACTTGATGCATTCTGTTTGCCACATAATTATTCTGGCAGGCACAATTTTCCTCCAGTTCTCTAAGTGAACAGCAATCCACAGCATTATTTATGATAAGATGCCATTGTTAGAATCTAAACATTCTTCCATTTTCACAGGCTGTGCATTTGCCATTGTGCTGTACTGCCAGCTGCTGTACTTGCTCTGTGTTATAAACACTTGTATTTATCTATCATTTTTCCAAAAGCACAGCTCAGTTTATTTTAAAAAAATTTAAACAAAATACTTCTGTCAGTCTGAAAATAAGAAAAGCAGTACACTTTTTTTCCGGATGATTTGATATAAATAAACATTTTCTACTCTATTTTTGTTAAATAGGAAACCAGAACATGGTTAATATCTGAATTTTTAAAGAAGAAGTTACATAGATGAAGAAAAATACATTCTTTATAACTAGACTTTCTTTTTAACTGATCTACTCAATGGCAATAAAAGTAGCAGAAACTGGCTGTTGATTCTTCAGTAGTCCTGGGAATCCTGCATTTCATATTTCAGCTGACAGGACAGAAGACAATAATTTTGTGTTATCTCTCTATTAGATATCAAAAATTTTAACATTTAATTTTATGACAAGTTAGTTCTCAGAAAAATTAGCTTTATAATTACAAATGGAGTAGGTGTATGGCTTAGTGATTATCTTTAGACGAGGCATCAGCCTCTATTTCAGATATTTATGAGCTTTATAATTAACATTTTCTGAAGAACTTTTTAATGAACTTTAATGCATTTGAAGAGCAGAAGCTTCACTCCATTTCACAGCTTGTGGTGAAATCCCTGTAGTTACCAGGACAAACAGACAAATACATGAATAGAATTCAATTGTTTAACTGTACAATCCCTGCTACCTCTGAATTTCCAAGGCTGGTCCATAATTCTGTCAGTGTCTGTAGCTGGGCCTGACATGGGTGGGATTTCCAGTGTGAAATAAAGAATTGCTCCTAATAGATTATTTCCAAAAGTTTTTCAGAATACATCTACTACCAATGTCCATCATTAATTTCACTACCTTTATGGAGAAAAATCTGTCTCTGAGTTTATTCCTCATGTTGCTCTCCGCAGGTTCCTTCCCGCTACTTCCAACCCTTTGGATTTGGCCCCAGGAGCTGTGTGGGAAAGTTTATTGCCATGGTCATGATGAAGGCAATCCTAGTGACTCTTCTGAGGCGCTGCAGAGTACAGACAATGAAAGGAAGAGGCCTGAACAACATCCAGAAAAACAATGACTTGTCCATGCACCCCATAGAAAGGCAGCCTCTGCTGGAGATGGTTTTCACACCCAGAAGAAATGCAGACAAGAGTCAGGGTGATAGAATGGATCAGCACTAAAGTCACAGGATTTTCTTAACCACTAAGAAACATTCATCATTCCTAGTTAAATACAGAAAGTAAAACGTTTTGTTGCCCCTAAATGACTTCAGGTGACACGTTGTTCTGCCTGTATAGCAGAACCACATGCCACAAATGGAAAGACTGAAAGCACAGAATAGTTTGGTTGTAGATGATGCCATGCTATACAATTCCTGATTACTTTTGAAAACCACAGAGTTCAGACAAAGTTATGCCACCCCTTTCAAACACTGCCAGCTCAGAGGTTTGAGGGTCAGCAAACAAGCACACCTGATATGTGTTTAATTCCCTTTTCCCCACCTCCCTGAATCTGGACCTAGCAATATTGACCACAGCAAAAGCTCTAATTATCTGTTTTGAAAACAGCCAAATGAATAATATTAGTTCATTTCAAGACTAAGAAACAATTTAAAGTATTTAAGACATCTATAAGTTGTAAAGAAATGTTTGAACAAGAAGTCACTCAAACATTTTTCTTTACCATGTTTTGCTGTCCCGTTAAACAGATACCAAAGATTTACAGTGTCACATAGATTTTACCAATAGCAGTAATTTGCAGAGTACTAGGTAATGATGGTAGTTGAGATAACTGTTCTATGTTTTTAAAACCAGTCCCCTGCTGCAGGGGATCTGCAAACATCTTAATAAAGGCCAGGTGAGAATGAGGTAATGAACTCCAAATATTACCACCAGCACTACATGGGTGGGACTTTCAGCCCCACCTCCTCACCTGACTGACTAGAAATTTCCCACTTCACCTCAGCTTGAGTGAAAAAGGTCAAATTCCCTCTGAGCTGCCTAAGATGTGCCAAATCCTTTTTTGACCTGGTTTTAGTTGCTCAATTCTGCTTCAGAGAGTAAGATTTGGAGTTGTTGCCCACGTTCCCACACCACAGCAGGAGACAGTGTCCCTCTCTAATGATCCAAATAACTCCTGGTGCTTCTTCTGAAAGAGCTCTGGGCTGTGTCCTGCTCTCCAGCATCTTGCTCCATGCCCACTGATGCAGAGAGGTTCTGGAGCTTACAAGCTCTCACAAGAGGCAAATTTCCCTGGGTAAATGCCCAGAGTTTTGTAGTGACAAAGGAGAGAAGTTCTGAACTAACAAGCAGATTTCTAGAAAATGTTTTTCAAGGTGTTTTGCACACACAGGTTTTTATTTTAACTATAAACCAGGCTGGGGTTTATACTTAATCCTTAAAAGGAAAAAGGGACAACTACTCAACCTTTCTGTTCAGAACTGACCCATCTTGAAATCTGTACAGTGTGGACATTGATATCTCTACTAGCCTAATGAGGAGTTGCCAACTTGGTCAAGAAGAAAAAGATCTTCCTGGCTAAATGACAACATTCCTTGACAGAGACTTGCCATTTTCATTAAGCTTGAGTTTTCATACTGTGTAACACAAAGAAAGGGATTTTCCAGATAAAGTGCCTTGATAAAGACAGCTAACCAATGTACAATAGCCTTTATATTAACCTTTTCCTTTCAAGTTATTTAAACTATAATAGAAGGCAAGAAAAAAAGGGGGAAAAAGAGGAAAAAAAGGGTTTTTACTTCGAAAACATTATTAAAATTGATTAATTAATCTATTTCTTCAGACCACTGATCTCAGGCACAAGTCCAGCAGAGAAAGATCTATCTAGTAGCACAGAAAAACTGCAGAAACCTAACAATTAATCATGGTGACAAAGAGGAGGAGCTGCATATTTAGGGTAATTCTCAAAACAACATATGGGTTTTCTACAGTAATTTAAAAAATCACACTTGAAAGCATGTATTGAAGACTTTATTGCAGCTAGGTTACTTTTAAAACTTTCTCCATAATCTTTGAATTATACCAAAAATTACAGCAGTGCAATCATGTACCACCTGTACATACAGACAAAACTGGGCAGTTGAAGACACAAAGAAATAGGATTTAAAGGTAAGACTCAATGGTCTTTCCAAATTAAAAGATTCTGTGTTTCTAGGACTTCTATTTTTTAGGCCACGAAGTGACACAGTGGTATGAATCTGTGGAATATCTAATGTAACCTCTGTTTCTACATTCTTTGTACCCTTTAAACTAGGAAATTGATAAAGCAGCTGGGAGAAGAACAAACAAACACAACCATGCTTAAAACCTTTTTACTCTTTCTGTATCATAAAACACTTCAGGGTACTTCAGTGGGCATGTATTTCTTATTTGCATAAGAACTCTGAAAAGAAATCCACTGAAGGCTTTTTTTCTTGGGAATAAATTGCTGTTTTATACACAGGATACATATCTTTGCTTATTTCACACACAAAACAAATTTTGTAGTGATAATTTACTGTCTGATTTTCCCACCTCATAATTATAGGTCTCCTCCAAGTAAATTTTTTCACAAGCTTGAAATTAATAAATTATCATTCAAATTTTGAAGTAATTTTATTAAATCAAATAGATGAAAAATGCATGCTGCTCTGATTTCTTGAATGTATTCCATATTGTTGAATTTGTAGGCTGGAACTTCAGAAATATGATTACCTTAATTATTCTATGGACAAAATAAAGCAGTATCATTTTTTACTTTTTGTCAGCAAGGCAACAGAGTTATTTCCCATTGTGTTTGAAGTACATTCTCTCTGGTATGTTTTGAACATAGCATTTCTGGTCCTCTGGTTTCTACAATATTTCGTTTTGTCCCCATTTGGACAGCAGAACTGTAATTAATCTGAGCTGTCAGCTCATCTGAGTCCTGTTCTCCCTGACTTTATCATGGCTGTTCCTCAGTGCTCTATTTGCATGAATATTTGCACTGCCAGGTCCATCTCCCCATCCCATAACCTCACACGTGCTTGAGAGCTGCAGCTGGGGAAGCAGTTTCAGAACTTGCCATGTGGGTATGAACAGATTCAACCTTTCCCTGGACAGAACAGAGCTCTGATTTTAAACAATGTTTTACTACCAGGTACTGTACAAATTCAAGTGGCTTTTTAAACCACATCAAGGCCACAGTCATCAGGTGAGTGTTCCATTAAAGTTCAATGCATTGACACACAAACTGTTTTATACTTCACTGTGATTATGGGCTGCTCACGGCACATGGATGTGGATGTTGTCAGAAAATAAAATAAACATCAAATAAAAGTTGTATGCACAAGAGTTTAAAGTCATGTTTCATCATGTTTCCTCAATCTGAGAATCACTAGAGAGTATTAGAATGCATGAGTGTGTCTGCATGCATGGACAGATCAATGTATTAGCTACAAGGAGGAAATCTATGATGTTCTAAAATCAAAATTCCCACTGGTTTTAGAGGCTATATTATTGCCAAGATAATTTTCATGATAATAAGAAAGCATAATTAAAATAATTTAAATTTATACAAGACTACTTTCCTAGGAATGGACTTTATCAAAGCTTTAAAAGAAGGGAGAAGAGGTAGGTTTTTGTGGTTCTTAGGATAACAGATATTTGTGAATATAGCCAAAAAAATGGCTTAATGATACAAATAAAGGAATCAGCTATCAGTGAGAAAAGTATATAAAGTAATAAAGAAAAGGAAACAAAGAAAATAATTAAACTGACTATACAGTTGAAAGTAAAAATTTCATCTCATTTTCTACTCATAAAAAGATGGCACAAGAAATTAAATTTGTATCCAATGCCTAATTTATTTCACTGTCTAATTAAAAGCTTTCAGAATGATAAACATCTGACTGAGTGACAGGGAACTGGAAGGTAGTAAATGGCACTCTAAAAAAAAAAAAAAATCACAAAACTCTTTAACATAGCTGCAAATAGATTTTTCAGACAGTGACCTGATCTTGAGATGAAAATATTTATCCTAGAATGAAAATATCTAGGATATTTTATTTATATTTATCTAGATAAATGAAAATATTTATCCTAAAATTTCACAAGCTGTATTAGTAATTTTTAAACATTATTAAACAATTTTCATTTTATAGATTGTTCTGTACAGAAAGTACAGAATACTTTCTGTATTGTGCCCCCCCCTCCAATGTTGTAGCTTTAGTTAATATCCCATTAAATTCAATTCTAACCTCAAAAGAAAATTCCAATTGACAGTTTCCAGTAGAAATGAATACAGTACTGTTTGATAGAGGAAAATAGTTCAGAATTTAAGCAAAATCTGCTGGAAATAATTATTTTTGTAATTTAAAACTGGAATTTGTTCCTGACATACAATTTCAAACAGGCTGTTACCCAGGACTTGAGGCTAAGACTGTTAGGTGATGTTGTGTAGAGTCCTACCTGCTGTTATTGTAAACCTTAAAATTTATGACATCTATTTATGAAAGTGCTGGGTTTGCATGCTGTTATAATTCTACATTTTCAAATGCAGATCTTTAATTTCACAGTATAGGCAAGCAGTGGATTCCACAAATCTATTCTCCTGTAGCACTCATTCCCCTCAGATACATGAAAGCATTAAAAAGGAACCACGGTCACTCATAAAAGCCCCACTGCTGCTGCAAACGGGGATGATGTTCGCCCCTCCAGGGTTTTGCTGCCGCCCCTTTGGGTGCCGATAGCTCCGTTCAGGTACAAGCACTGCCGAGCAGCTCCGCAGGGCCCAGCAGATGGCGAATTCCTCCTGCCACAAACACAGCTCAGACCCGGCCAAGCCCCTGCTGACGGACCAGAGCCCAAAGCCAAGAGACCCCTGGTCTCACT
Source organism: Peucedramus taeniatus (assembly GCA_013400575.1). Taxonomy (NCBI): domain Eukaryota; kingdom Metazoa; phylum Chordata; class Aves; order Passeriformes; family Fringillidae; genus Peucedramus; species Peucedramus taeniatus. Next base: position 687,005 of record WBNO01030125.1, read on the forward strand.
CAGCGCTGCAGTGTGCTTTTATGTGTTGTTGCAATAATTTGTCCTTGTATATTTTCTGTTTTTCCCCAAGCGATTTACCCCTGATTGTGCCCCCCCCTCTACCTGTGTAATCATTCTCCCGGGATGAAGCCATTCCCAAACCTCCCCCCAGGCCCCTGCCCATCACTCAGGGTGCCATCCCTTCCATCCAGAACTTTCGGTCCGGGGCGCCGGGTCATTGCTCAGAGGCCAGGGGTCCCTCCCCAGGGGTCACCCTATATGCTATCCCAAATGTCCATTCCCCCAGTTTCCATCCCCTTACTTTCCTTATTGGTCAAATGAGTGTTATCTACTTTTGTTTCCACCTCCCTTTAAATGTAACCTTGGCACAAATCCCAAGGCTCTGGGCAGGAGGATCCCCTGAGGTATGGGGCTCCCCCAGAGCTCCTGAATAAACCCTTGGGTTAACCCCCTGTGAGAGTCGGCTCCTTCACCTCTCACCATTGTCACCAGCGTCCCCTCTGCAGCAGGTGATCAGCCCAGCTGCCTTCTGTCCCCCGGGGGCACGGGAAAGTGTCCCCCCGTTGTCCCCCCCGCTGTCCCCCCACTGTCCCCCGTGCTGGGGCTGGCCGGGTGCCCTGAGTGGCACATAGAAGGACAAAGAGGAGCAGGGACAACTCAATTATTAAACACTGCTTGAGGAAGGTGTGGAGTCATTCAAAGTGTGGAGACAGAGAGAAAACCAGCCCAGGGACAGAGTTTATTGGCAATAAACCATTCAGCTTATTTATTATTCCATTTATTTATTATTCCAATTAGCACTGGCATAGAACATTTTCCAGTATCACATTTGCTAAAAGAATTCTCCCAGTCTAGTTGAATTTTCATGCATCATTTGGCATCAAGATTAGTAGAATCTTACTTGGTAGAGCTCAAAATGATTTCTGAGAAACTGTAGGGCTTTGCTGGTATTTTAAGTATAATTCAACAATTAACTTGAGGTATTGATACCAACACATTCTTTCAATATGATATCTGAATACAATATTTTCCTAATTTAATGTAGTGCCTCTATGGCATTATTCCATAGTAGAACTGCAATCACTAAGGAAACATTCTGGTCTTTGAACTTAAATTTTTATGAGTAATGCAGGGCCAAACACCTCCTGGAGCCTCACCACAATTCTACAGAAGGTACCAACTTATCAGCCCAAGAACTGAGCAGGTCTTCATAATAACTCTTTATACTTTAATTAATTGCTGGTCAAAATCAAGTCAGATGCAAAATAGGGCGTATTTGGCACAATGTGCACAACTCTATTAAACAACCTGATTAGAGCTGAAATACCTCCCACTGGATTTCAATCATTTAATTCCTCTTTAATTTCAGAAGGGCTGATTAGCATTTCACTCAATGCCTTATAAACTTACCCTTACCTTGTAATGATATGTAGATGGAATTGAATTTCATTCTCCATTTAACAATCATTGAAATATTCTTGGCAAGTAATTACAGATCAAAATAACTATATTCAGAAACTGCACCTTCAAACACCTATGTGCATATTTGTATTTATATTCATCCTTTTTCAATTCCAACAAATACTGGAAGATATTTTTCAATGTTAAACAATAGTTCAAGAGAGACATGAGAAGAGTATAAATCAGTATTATTATAATATTAAGTATGGTGCTAACTGCATTAAGAAAATTGCCACTTACTGCCATTTCAGAAAGCACATAATTAAATTTTGCAAAAGAACTCGGTCCAGCTACTGAATGAATTCTAAAGCAGCTGCAAATGGATCTTTCTGTTTGAAATGTTCTCAAATGGAATATCACCAGCTCAGATGTATAAATACAAATGAAACTGCAAACATGGTCTTCCTTCTAATGTTAATGACAATGCAAAGAAGATAAATTCATTCCACAGAAATGTTATCAATCCATTGTATTACTTCACCTAATGAACTGAAAGCATGTTATGAGAGTCAATTAAATCTTTGCAATAAGGCTGATTTGATAAACTCCTGCCTCAAGGAAAGGTTACAGTAAAAAAACAATGTAACTGTGTGGCTCTGTACCTAATCACTTGTGGGCCCCTTCGCTCAGACAAGGTTTGGTCAAAACCCCAATCTACCAGGACAATAATCCATTTTAAAATTCTTGCTTAGATATCAGGATACATTTGGGTCTGTATCTGTGAGGATGGTGTGAGTAAACAAGATCACATACACAGTAAACATTTGCCTACATAAATCATGCCATTAGCAGTTTAACCAGGTTGTAGAGCAGGAACTATCCCTGAAAATACTTTGGCTCCAGCCTCCAGTAAAACTCAGGGACAGCAGAAAGTTTCAGAATAAAGGGAAATGGGAAGGTGAGCCAGCTCCTACTGTAAATGTGGCTCCAGAGAAGCTACAGGTGAAGATGATGGCATCACCATCAGCAAGAAATCTTTGTCAGAACTGGGGACACAATGTCTTGTTGTGACACCCCACCTTGGAAGGAACAGGATTGACCTTAATAATAATTATGTGTAATTTTATTACATAATCAAGATGCAAGAACACTTCAAGAAGGATCTATACATCTTGTTAAAACATGCCAGTTGTGATTTATTATTGCTTCCTTATCATTATTAACTAGGTTAGCAGTAAATTATTGTGTTTGCCCTTTGTTGCAGGCAAATATCCCACTTAAAATCACACATGCAAGAACCTCCAACTTTGGTTGGCTGTTTTTTTAACAGCTACTTAAAATTATACCAAGGAATGACAGCTCCCCATTTTCAGTTCCTGCTGGTCACTACAGCTCTCTGTCACAATAGCAGCATGTCACCTGGCAAATACAAAAGTCTGTTGAAATTCTCTTAAATCAGTCTCTTGTCACTAATTGGTTCTGGAAATGCCATGGAAACTGTGACACGACTCCACAAAGGATAAATTATTTTGGAGAACTGCATCCTACAGGGTTAAAGGTTTTCCTGCAGCACTCTAGTACAAAACACTGACACAAGCTGGTGAGGTTTGTGATTCACAGGACGAGGAGGATTTTGCAGATGACACAAAAAAGTTGTACTCCCTAGTGAGCATTTGCCCTCCTGGGCTCTCATCAGGCTCTTTGGACACTGTGCTCAAAAAGCCCTGGGGAAGAACTCCAGCTTCAGATGGCCAAGGCTCAGAAATTTGCTAATACTGCCAAAAGGAGAATCCAAGTACATTAATTNCACCACTATACCAACCAAAAACCCAGCATATTTCCTGAACTAGGGGCAATGATGCAGTGTGCAGTATTGACATACAGGAACAAGTGTCCAAATTTATAAACTATTAAAAACTCGGTTTTGCCATGTCCTTTAAATTTGTCAAGTTATGGATCATAAATTTTTGAGCAGATTCAAGCACAATAATGGACCTACTTCAATTTCAAAATACTTACAAAATTTTCTGTTTAAGCCTGCTAACATGCATCTGTTTCCACATTGATTTTTTATAAGTAAATTATTAAATTCCCAAGTCTCCTCTGAGAATTCAAGGAGTTCTCCACAGAACAGAGAGCAGGAGCAGAACATGATTAGAGCAATAGGAGATTAAACCAATCCAGAGCATCACTTCAGTGTTTGGCTTCTGAAGAAGCTGATAGCTTAGAATGGTGTTTCAGTGACACCACAGTCTTTCAAACAAAATAGCACAGACTGGACTTGGATCAGAGTAAAAACCTTTAATGAATATTACTGGAGTGGAGCCTTTGCAAATCCAGTGAGTATTTATATATTGGTGCACAGTCTGAAAAGTTAAAGAATAAACTGAAGTGTGACATTTATTCACCAAGCCTTTAGAGAACTTACAATGTGTGGTTTACAGGGGTTCATCTCGGTATTCTGAGCAAGTCTAATGAAATGTCATGCAAAGCCAGTGGGATTTAGAAGTGTAAGTTTTATGATTGCACCTGAAAGCCAGGAAAAATTAATCTTAAACACATTTTAAAATTAATAGCAAAGACTCCATGTTCTTCTAATTGATTAGCAATAAACAGCAGTACTCACATACAACATAAATCCTAGCCTGTCTTCCTTCAGCCTGACCTCTGAGATACTGTATAGTTTACCTCATCTGCAGAGCTTTGCCACTATTATTTTTATAGTATTTTAATTCTGAAATATTAAGCTTGAACTTTGTGCCACAATCTGGTTTCGTGCATGCAAAACGTGTTCAGATTCTGAATTGCCTTGGAGAAAAAAAAGCACTCATATCTGAATTGTCTTCAGATCCATTTCCAGTGGATAGAAAAAAGAAACTTTTCAACTCTTGAAGATTTAACTTCAGGTTACATTCAGTAACAAATGCTCACAGGTTCTTATAGTAGCCAGACGTGTATTATTTTCTGTATAAAAGTTAAAACACATACCTAGGAAAACTAAAGATAATTAGTTTAGATTAGATAATTAATTAAACCTCTTGAGAGCCGTTTCTACATACAACCATACAACCACAAGTATTTTCTAACCCTTCAGTGTAATTTGGGGTTTTGGTGTTACAGAATATGCAGAAATGGATTTGCCTTAACTATGCAAGACTGTAAAGCATATGGTCTCCTGATTGCTTTAACATAAGCACTGAGAAGTTTAATGAAGAGAAATAATTGCCCTCCCCTTGCTAATGAGGATTCTGCTGGGTTACTGAAAGATGTTTAATGCATCACATCTTTTGTGTTTAACCTGTTATGGAAAGGGAGGAACAAGGATTGTCTCACCTACTACATGCATAGATGCATGCAGAAATCAGAGAGTGGTCTATACATTGCTAATCCATTTACTCAAAAATAAGGATTATACAATGGTGCATTCTTTTTGTGTGCTCTCATCCCAAAAGTTTTTGTACTAAATGTAATAAAAAGAGAAAGGGAAGAAAATTTTTTAACTATTTTCAGTCCCACCAGTTTTCTAAAACATGCAGCAATATAAAAACACTGTATCTGAGGAAAAAAACCCACACTCTAATTTATTAGATGTGATGGAGCTTTCTTACAAAGACACAAATTTCATGCTCCCAGCTCATTAAACAAAAGTAAGCTCAAGAAATAAATTGGACTTTCCTAATCCTGGTTGCACAGAACTCTATTCCTATTCACCAAACAGAACTTTTCTGTCTTCCTCCCAGCCCTTGGGGAATTGTGTACCAGGGAGAGAAATGCCTCTCTAAACCACAAACCACAAAGACTGAAATAGGATCACTGGATCTAAAACACACAACTTCTTGAGCAAAAGAAATTGCTTCTATTGAGAACAAACTGGATGAACACTTGAATTCTGATATTATCCCTTACAAGATGACAGAGCACCATGTGGATTAAATATAGACATCAAGAGTCATGCTTAGACAATACACTTGCCAAACAATTTTCAGTTTAATTATCTCTCAGGAGTAAAAATATCAGTTAATAAATCTGGACTATAAAGTCAAGTCTATTGTGCTTTCAAAATTAAATGTACAAAAGAAGATACATCAAGACTTTTTAAAATTATTTAGGGAATAAGTTGCCTCCAATATCTCTTTAGAATTAAATACCTTTTGAAGACAAACAACAAGAATGAAACATTCATTGCAAAATGGCTTAAATTATTTTTCAGGTATGATACATTAATAACAATATGTTTTTGCCAAGAGGGCATATCATTTTTGGGCTTACAGCAATGATTCACAGAAATAATTATCTTTTATTAGACTGATGTTGTGTACAAGATAAACAACTGATAAGCAACAGAGCTGTCCATCACAACTATTGTGTCAGGCTGTTATTAAAGAATCTCAAAGGACTGATTGTTATGGGGATGATTATATCAAGTACATGCATGTATATAAAAAGTTGAACAATTTACATTTTTCCATTGGCAAAACCCCATCACTAGTCAGAACACCCAACATAAACTTTTTTTTCTTTTTAATCCCATTCAATTTTGCATAAAAACACCAGTAAAGAAATTTAAAAGTATCAGAACATGTATTAAAAGATACAATATTTTTGCCTCACATAAGGCAGATTATCTAAGACATCTTGGCTGTATCTAATTCTAAAAAAAGTAAAAGGCAATACAAAACCCTAAACAGACTTCATGCTATTCCCATTTTAACCAAAAGAGATTTTGTCAGTACCTTTATTAAGGATATGCTACATTTACTCTTTTACAACAAAAAAGCCTTTTGTTCTCAGCCAACTCTGCAGCAATATTTTCTCCCCATATCCATGATAGAGGACATCATCCTACAGACCTCTCCTCCACACCAGTGAAGTGCCTTTTTGATATTTTTATGCCTAGAATTCAAGTCAAATGCAACTCTCTACTCATTTCCTCTAATTCTGCAGTTTTCAGTCCTCAAAAGAAGATACTAAAGAAACTATAACTGTACCTGAACCAAAGGAGGCCTTACCCATGCAAACCCCAAATCTTTAATTCAAGTACTTAATCATGTGTTTTATTCATCACCATTTTTCTAACTTTAAAATTTTGACTTGATATCTAGAGTTGTGCAAATAAGAAAGGTTCTCCTCAAAAGCCAGCCCAATCTCAATAAAGCTCTTATAATATGCTTTGGAAAGAGTATTGTTTTATTCTAAAATCTTAACCCCTTCACCATTCCTGTCAATAGTAAAAACAAAGCAGAAATGCTGCCTTAATCAAATGAGATTGATTCTTCAGCTGTCCATTGGGATGGAACCAAGCAGTAGCTCATATTTTTTGCTATGAAAAAAGTCTTATAGGAGTGTCCTTGACTTTCTACATAAAAGTGCAAGGTTCTCTCTTACCTCCCTCCAATCTCAGAAACCAGGACCTTTTCCTATTTAACACATATGGACACACAAAATCCCAGGGTCTCTAGCTGGGACACGATGCATTATTTAGCTTTGTTCATGTCAGGCAGACAGTGCTTGGCTTTCAGCAGCACTAGGAGATCTCATGGAGTGTTTTCTCTCTCCTCTTACCCAAGTTCTCCCTTTTGCTGCCCAAACATTCCAGTTCTTAGATTTAGGTATTATATGGGACATGTTGTACAGATCTCAACGTCACCTGGCACTCAGACACAACATATCACCACAGCAATTGGGACAGATTTTATCAAATTAAGGACAGCTTTTATTAGTCCTATTGAAATTACATTATTAAAAAAAAAAAAATACCTTCTGACTGCCTGGTTCTGCTCCGTCTCTTCATGAGTTTTCACAAACTACTCCTTTCTCCTGCTTTTTAACAAAGCTGCTGTTTGACAGCTCAAAAATCTTCTGTCTCACATCAAACCTCAGACACTTGTCCCACCACAGCAGCATGTGAGACAAATTTTATTTTGCATAAATCTCAGGTGTGATTAGCTCAAACAGGATGTAAAATTCTATACAAACCAGTTGGCAAGACCAGTTAAATACACAAAACTGATTGATTACAGAAAATCTTGCTGAAACACATGTATAGCCAGCAAGAATTCCTATCTATCTCTGTCCATGTATTTTTATCATGATATTGAAGTATTTTGCCCTGCAGTCAAAGAGAGTTTCAATAATGGGGAAATTTTTTTCTCCAGGGAAATGTACTAAAGTGCTGAAAAAGTAAAATTTGAAACTTGCTTGAGACAATGTAAAACATGCAAAATGATGCTGACATAGCTCCACAATCTCTGCATGGCTGTAGTGAATTGTCAAACTGAAAGCACTGAAGTACTCAGGATGATTACATGCTGGAGAAAGTCTAATTAATACAACTGCTGTAAAAGTGTATTGCATCTTTTGATAATTGAGTTTTATCAGAAATGGAAAAACAGAGGCATAGAATTAAATTGATTGATTAAATTGATCTATTACTTTCTGGATGAAAACGAACAATAGCTAATTCTTGGTAATCACAAAAAAAATCAATTTTTGAGAGACTTCAGGGTAAAACTCTAGAAAAGTTCGCTAAAAGACAAAAATCTTTCTAAAATATATATTTTTTAAAAAAGGTAGTAAAAGCTGTGTTTTCCATTCTGAATAATCCTAATGCTTTGCTGGTCAGTCATGATACAGTTACCACAGCACCTTCCCATCTACTGGAAAAGCTTCTCATACCAACAGTCAGAAAATCCATAAACTCTGAATCAAAGTAGAAAATTCTGATATGGACTGTCAAAGGTAAATATGTTTACTAATCACCCTTCCTCTCCTCTCTAAGTTTTAAAAAGGAATGATACTCAACAACCTTTCTGATAAAGCAGCCAAAATTAATAACACAACTGTCAGTCCTTACTGGGCAGCAAAATGTTTGCTGAGTTGGGAATAATTCAGCAATAGATATTTGGTTCATTCATGTGATTAAATAACATCTGTGTAAGAAAGTTCTCTTGCATTTCAGACGGTCCTCACCAGTAAGTGGTCACTGATTCATCATCTCTTCAGAATAATATACAGCATAAAAACACAAAACAAAATGAAACCACAAAACAAAACAACAAAAAAAGTTATCAAAGATTTCCACATTAAAAAGGGCTGATTGTGGCATCCTCTCTTAAGCACTGTCCTGAGATATTGCTGACCCAGGAGTTCAATAGTGAATAAGGAAGATGAGATTTTGGCTATTAAATATGTATACATATTTCTGAACTGTAAATTTACAGGTTTACCACTTGTAACATTCACATACAATTTTTCAGAAACTGGATACTGTGAACTTTATTCACAGCATTTCTTTATCTCCACTTTAAACTTGACATGTCAAACCTGAATTTATCTAAACTCCTTAAATTTCCAAGTTTGTTGAATTCAAACAGCCTCATATGGGGAAAAGTTTCATGACATGATGGTTCAGGAGAAGATTAAAGTAAGAGTGTTCTGGAACTGGGATAAAGTTTTATGCCTTTTATAGACAGAATTTATGTAATTAAGAGTTAAGCTTCAGAGATTAAAGATAAGCTCAATTCATTGGCATTTATGTAAAGAAAATGGATCAGCAAATGAAATTCTGCTACAGGATAAAAATGAATGCACTGACTGGGCTTTCTTTATCAGTTTCTATTTTTGTTGTGTTCCTATTTTCCTCTTTGTTCAATAATGAAGGGGAGGGGTTGTAAACATCCAAGCTTGAGCCCCCATATGCAGAACAAAGTTTCCATTGCTGGGCATTATCAAACTGGGTGTTAATTTCTTCCAATTTTATTTCAACTCTGCCATGGGACATCTGTTCTTGTGTTCTGTGTTATATTATTAACACTTTCTACACTCCAAGAACTCAGACAACAATTTTGAAAGGATGTTCCTGCTTTAACTTAAGAATTCTAGAATGTGCTTTTTAAAAATTAAAATGCCAGCGCAGCTCTCTCATTATGGTAACAGCTGAACATCCATTTCCAAGCTGAGGGTGTAAGGAGAAACCAGATGTGGTGTGATATGTGCTGCATGACAAACTTATTACTTAATGGTCTCTGCCATACTGCACAAAGAGGAGACAGTTTCTACTGCTAAGTCCAGAATTTGTGAACAATGCTGACCCAAATCACTCCAGTTTCTTTTTAAGAGTGAAAACCCAACTGCAGTACACTTCTCTACAGCAAAATCAGACCCATTTGTTACCAATTTTCAGTGGAAGGGAGATTTCCCTAAGGCAGAATCAATCATCCAGATTCCTCTTCCACTCCAATGTAAATGAACTTCAGTTTATATAATAAAGACCAAGCCCAAATTTGTCTGAATCTCCAAAATTAACAGTGCAAAGACAACCTTATGATAAAAGGGATAAAAAAGGTTTAGCCCATCATATAGCATTAAGTTAGAGCTGGGTGTAAATTTTTAATAAAGTTACTTTTTATCAAAAAAAGTCATTTGCCTAAACTGAGGATCCTCAGGACTGCAGCATTATTTGAGAAAAAGAAAACAGAAATCCCAAAATACTGTTTACTTAAAGCTGTTCTTTCTGTTGGCTAAAGTTTGTCCTCAGCCTAGTGAGCATTTCCATGTAGGTTTCATAGCTGAAGAAAGAACAGTGTGAAGATGTTTCCAGACCAGCATGGGTTGTTCTAAGACTTAAATCTGGGAAAACAATAAAAAAACACTTGGGAGATTTGGACCAGATTTCTAAATGTAATAGTAAAATTATAAATTATTTTCACTGATGAGATCTGGAATAATTGCATGGTAGCTGAAACCCAAGGCTGTGTGCCACTTTAAATAGGTTCAGGGTTTATTATTAATGCATCACTTGGACCATGGTCAATGGACATGGGCAGGAAAGAAAGTAAAGGCCCTGGCTTCCAAACCAGCTTTCTTTGGATTACTCAGATACACAGGCTCTGTGTCAGCTTGCTTGTGCAGTGAAAGAATACATGCACAAAAACCCATCCATATGCCTTGTCCAGGTTACAGGAATTGGTCTCTGGATTTCTATGTTGGCCTAATAATAAGGATACAGAAAAGGATGGACAATGCCTGACACATGAGCCAAGGGCTTGATTATAGTTCAAAATAAGTCACTACCTAATTACACTTTGCCAAACAGCACACACAGCTTTCTTGTGGCACACACCCAGCAAGCATTCCTTACTGCAATACTTACACTATTGACAGCTTCAGCTGACAAAATTGATGAGAGTCTAACTCAATTTAATTTTCTTTATCAGTGAACACTTCTGTGTTGCTTCTTACTGAAGGAGTTTGATTTTAGAGGTTGTCACTTAAAAGTTTGGGAAGTTTTGGAAGACTTCTTTTATGCTAAAAATACCAAAAAACCCTCACTGCTACAAAATGAATAGACAGTGCAAAGAGTTAACATTTCCACTCAGAGACCCTCATCCTGATAAGAAACTTCTCAGATAGATATGCCTTTAACCTTGCTGGCCTGCCAATAATCCAGCTGGGTTATAATGGCAGACACAATGGTAGGGGAGTGACATCTCCACCATAATAAGCAGCTAAAACAGAGACAATTTCATTACAAACCAAAACCAACATTTTGTCAGCTGTTACTATAATACACAACTGCTGAAAATAGGGTATCACAAATAATGATAAATATTCATTAGGACATCATTACAAAGCTAAGAGAGACATGGCTCAAGCAGAGCTGCCCTTGCTGACTTTACAAGTCACCATCCCTTCTCTTGAGATGCTAAACTCTCTTCACTGATGGACAGCAAAGATTTCTCCTAAACATCAGCAGGAAACACAACTGTTTGGGATTTCATGGCAGACTCTCAGTGCCTCGCAGGAGTGAGCTTCTAAAGGAAAACAAAAGGAGAAGAGAGTCTACAGGCAGATGGTAGGCAGCCAGGGAAAAGTCCTGCTGTGTTGGCTGACCAGCCAAAAAGAAACAGAGGGAGATGGTCCAGCAAACCCATTGTGGAATAGACAAGGGGAAACTTGGGGGGCATCATAAACAGCTTGTTTCTGTTACTGGTGCCCCTATTCCCTGAAGTGCAGGAGATCAAAACAAAGTAGAACTTGGCAGAGAATGTGTGATACCAGACCAACACCCCCTGGCACAGCTGCCTCTTTCCTTTCTGCTCCTGGGACTCCCTAGGCTGCCACAGCTTCCACCAGGTTTTCTATTGAAATGGCTTTAGCCATCCAAGGGGCAAGCAGTTAACAAATGTATAAGAAAAAGTCTCAGGTTGAAGCTGCCCTAAACAAAAGGAATTAATGTATCAGCAATATTGCATCCATTTGACCAGATGCAACAAGGTTTTTGAGAAGTTCCAGAACAACACCTGCACTCAACAGTCATAGGAGAACTGCAACTACCATGTATATTTACATGGTAAATATTACCACGTAATATGTACTTATATTGCTCCTGCAGCCTCATAACCTCTCATTAACACATCATTGCAATATAGTGAGAATGGCAGGCCTATTTCTGTTATGGACCTTTGAGTTTTCATGATGCTAAAAAGAAATGCATTCAACCCCACCACCCCTCTCCCCCCATTCCCACATATGTGTATTTATGCCCTGGCTTTGTAAAGATCACCTCATTTCTACATGTCATCACTCCCCATAAAGATTCAAAAGTCACAAACTGAGCAAATCATAGATGTGAAGAAAAGATAGCTTAAGTAATTATAATAGGGTCCATCTTTTGAAGCACAGGCTCTTGTTTTGTAGGAAACACGAAGCATCGCGAGTGCAGGAGGGTCTTTGCAGTCGGAGGTGCCCGCCGGGCTCAGGCAGGCGAGCAGCGCTCGGAGCTGCTGCTCCAGCCCCTCCTCCTGCTCGCGGCTGCGCCCCCCGAGGCACCCGGGCTGGCTGAACTTAGTTCTGCCACAAAACAAATCACCTTTTTCACCCTTTATTCAAGGAGATTTTATCACCTGATGGTTTATACAAATTACAGAACATTACACTTATAATGATACAAATTCTCATTTAAAAACAAACAAGAAAACCCCAGCACGGGGAAAATTGAACAGACTATTTCATCTCTTTACCAACCAAGACCTAAATCTTGACCATCGAGACCATCAAAACTTTCCTTCCCTAATTTTTGCATAAACATTCTTCATTGTATTCTAATTGATCACTGCTTATCAAATAGTCTGGCAAGATAAAAAAAATTAGAATGATCACTTTGAGAATATGAAATTCATAAAAAGCATATTTCTCTTAAAAATCTTTACCCACAAAACCACTTCAGCACTAACATATAGAATCCAACAGAGAAGAAGGTAGGTGAAATTCCTCCATTAACTCAAGCGGATCACAAAGAAAGGGAGTGAGGAAATGAAGGACAAAAATCCAGATTGCTGCCTGGGACAGGAGATGGACTCTTTAACAGTCAAGTATCCGAGACATAAAAATCTCAGGATTGTTCCAGGAAATGAACATATTACATTCCTCACTGAGCCCTTGACCCTCACCCATCTAAGTGCACAGGAAAGAAGAGAATTTTTTCATAAATCAGAAATAAGACAAACAGTGTATAAAGGCTGAGTCATCACAACTAAAACTTCAGCTCCCACCTACACCTCTTACACATGCACACACACAGAAGATGAACAGCATTGTTTATGAACACTGACACATCTTAATATCAGATGAGTCATAATGCAAGGTATTTCAGGATTCATTTTATCACAGCACATTAGAGGGATACAAAAAATGGACTACTTAAATCCAACCCACATACACTTTGTCCAGTGCTGTGTAAGAATGCCTTTTCATATACTATTTTTCAATATCAACAGCATCTCCCTTTAAACAATTAAAGTCCATTTCTGAAACTGAGGCAGTTATCCCAAAGCAGGTTTGGCTAGTGGTCAGTGTGATACTGGATGCTTTGTAGTGATAATTGTAGATATCCTTGCACTACTTATATTTCTTTTCATTTCTACCTCTTAAATCTATGCATAACTTTAAAAATTTTACAAGTTACATAACCAGTTAACTAAGGAATTCTTCTCCTAACAGTTCCAGTACTTCATACCAAAATTTAGCTGCAACTGTACCCCAGCTATGGATATTTGACTCAGTCCTCATTCCCATTGTATGATGCTCTGAGATGACAGCAACAGCACAGGCTCCTTGCCTCCTTCCTTCAGTGCTAAACTTGGCTTATCAGACCTCTTAAATGCCTAGAGCTCACTAGAATGAAGAATGCTGTCCTTCAGTAAAATCATGTCCTTCAGAATGATTCTGTGATTCCAGGCTCAGTTTTACCCCAGATATTTTTATCTCCAGAATGATATCAGCTACTACTTTAGACCCTTCTCTCTAAATTCTCAGTAGACTTATAAATTCATGGCACCTGGTTGGCTCTAAGGAGGCTCTGAAAGTTCTGTTTAGGGTTATGTGGTCTCATTTAGTCAGACTGGTGTTTGCTGGGTGTGATTTCTTGTCATTTATGGGTCTCAATCAGATTCATTTTCCCTCAAAATGGTGGGAAACTTTTTTTAATCTAAGGAAGGAGCATGCTTGCTTCAGTGCCCTGATGATCTCCTGCAGCATTTCAGTTCACTGACTTTGGGATGATTTTCTGTGCTTCTTCACTCTCTTCTTATAACACCTGCTGCAGCCACTGATCTGCCCTTGGGCTTGTGCTCTCACAATGAGTCTCTGCAGTGACTCAGCTGCTCCCTGGAACTCCTGATGGGGAGCTGAGTGGTGTTACACAACCCACCCATGGACACCATCTCAAATCTGTTCCTTCACTTTGGCTCTCAGGAAGGAACTGGGCCTCTCAGCCATGCACAGAGAGGGTTTGGATTCTCACATTCCAAAACACCTAGTGCTGTCTCCTCCTCAGGTTTTGCACCACGTGCTGTTCATCTGATCATCCCACTCCAGTACCCTTCACACCAGCACTCAGTTTCCCTGTCACTCTCCAGTCCCTTGAGGTGCTCAGTGCCTCCTGGAAGATGCTGAGCCTCCACTTCCACCTGTTTTTCTGAAAATGGGAAATGCTAAGTCTCCCTCATGACTCAATCTTTACTTGGCATTCTTTTCAAATACCCAGACATTGCAATTTTAATATCACAAAAGCCTTGGTAAAACAGTTGTTATAGGACTGGCTGGGTTATCATCTTTGGCTCTAAACTGCTTTCAGATAATGGGTCTGATTCTCTGCTACCTACAGTTTTCAGTTTAATTCTTTAATTTTTATATGTATTTTACAGGTGCCTAACAAACCAAGAGGGAAGAAGCCCTGCAGACTGGTGCTGTATTTTCTGAGTTTGCCTGGTTAATGCCCTGGGATGCCTCCCAGCCTGGACCATCCTGTGATCCCAGGTACTTTTACAGCCTGACAGGCAGCCGTACACATCACACATTAAATGCAGCACTCCTGCATTATGCATTGCATAATCTTGTTTTTTCCAGCAACTTTTCTCTGCACATCTTTCACAAATGAAACACTGGAAGAGCAAAAGGAGTCCATCATGCAGTGAAAACAATCTGAGACTTCAAGCATTTCAATGTGAATGCTTCCCACAGCAGCTCTGTCCCAAGCTCCCACTCTATTCTAGGTCCTTGACATGGAGCAGCAATGAAAGTCAGAAATTCAAGGTATTTTTTCCTTCCCTCAGATTAAGTTTGATTAAGTTTAATACTTATTAAAAGTATTTCTTTTTCCTGAAGGAGCATAAACATTAACCATGACCCCTCATACAAACAGCTGCAGCAGCAGAGAAACAGCTGGATGTGGCACTTCAGTGCTGAGGCTTAGTTGTAAGGTGGTGTTTGACCAAAGGCTGGACTCAAACTTGGAGGTCTTTTCCAACCTTAATGATTCTGTGATTCTATACTGGAAATAGGTAGAATTCACATAAAATTTTTGAGTAGATATTATTAGGCAGAAACATCCCACAGTACTGATCCCAGCAATATTAAAAGAAGATGGTCTCTTGCCTTAGCTGCAAAAAGCACCCAAGATCTACAATCCAAAAATTTAGTTAGAAACAATAAAACCTCTATATCTTATCTAAAGACAAATTTGCATTGTCCAAGTTGAATTAAAGTCCTTTGTATATTGTATTTATGGGTACTCTGAGGCCCTCCGTGTGTGCAAGAGAAATTATTCACCTGAAAGTGGCCTGGACAGCAAGTTTCTAAGTAATTTCATTCCCTTTAGTGGAACCGTTGTAGGACTACATGTAATCCAATTCCAATTTTATTCCTGGGTTGATGATATTTAGTTATTTATAGACAGGTGGGCAGCAGAGTGCTTTTTGCCATGCTATTAGAGATGGTCATGAAGTAAGGCCCACACAGTCAGATGAAGATGATGTTTCCATGCTGTTCCAAAAATCACATCAAGCTCTACAGAAACCACAGATGAGCATATTAACATTCTGCTATTTGAGCATTCTGGTCCATTTGTGGATGTGAGTGAATTGCTCCACAAGATATTGATTCCTGCCTCTCTGATTGCCTCTCAGAGATCATGATTCCCTTTAGCTCAAAGGATACTACACTTCTTAGCAGAAACTCTACCCCAAGGCCAATCCCAGCTGCTGCATCACCCTTTCAGTCACAGCTGTAGCACTCCTGGGCTGAAATCCACAGCATGGATTCTGTCATTTTCCCAGTGTGCAGGTTCCACTTATGGCTGCAGAGTCACAGCAGCAAGTGTAAAGAAGCATCCAGACCCAGCTGCAAAACACTGAATGCTTTAACACTTGTCCTGATAATATCCAGTTTATTAAAGTTCTGCACAAAATGTGCAGCTCTGTGGATCTCAGCATTTGTCTTCTGTGGGAAAGTGTGACCTACCTGTTCTAATAAATCAGGATGCACAGGCATCATTATTATGTGAATAAATAACAGCTTTCCAAACAACCTAATTTTAAATGCTAGGGAAATTGGGTTTTGTGTGTTGAATAAAGCTATACAGAAATAATCACAGCAAGAATGCATTTTCTAGGATACAGAAGCATGTAACAAACAGCATGACTATAAAAAAGTGGGTGCTAGCATAAAGAACAGGATTAGAGAAGTTAATTAAGTAACTGATGCTACCTATAAACATTCTGGAAAGGCAGTACAGTGTAGGTCCTCCATGGTTTCCTAGCAACAAAATTTTCTCTGCTTTCTCAGAGTATGGTGAAGTTGTGGAATCCTCCTACACACAATTTGAAATCAGGGATGAAAACAAGGATGACCCATCTTCCAGGCTAGAAGCATAAAACTGCCTCAGAGCATCCTGAATCACAGCTCAGTAAAAGGCTCTGCTGGCTTAACTGTGCTTAATTTGCATATTAGGCAAGGTCAAAGGCTTAAATGGAGCCATAGGGTGATCAACCCTGGTACTGAAGGGCATAGCTCAATAACACGTGAAAAGTAAGGAATGTGACATATTTTAAAATAACTTCAGTGACCACCACTGACCATTAAAAATAATTCCCAAAGAAAACAGCAGCAAGGAAAAAGGTTTAGACTGGCAGCTGTCCCCCTGCTTTCCCTAGACAGCATCAGAATAAGAAAAAAAACAGAATAAAATCCCCTGGTTTATCCTATGTTTCACAGTGATTCCCTTGAGAAAAATTCTTTAAAATTTATTTCCTCAACTCCAGAACAGAGAAAGCAAAAATTTCAGCTAATTAGTTTTAGCCTTTACTATTATTAGTATCCCATCTGTAACGAAATTTAAAAGAGCAAGTAAAATTATTTTAAAGCCCTAATAGTTACTTATATTGCCAAAATTCCTCCTCATTAGGGAAAAAAAAGGAGAAAAAAAGACAAAAAAGAAGAGGGTTATGGTTTAAATAATAAAATTTCCATGCAGAAATTCCTCAAAAGAAATTTCCCACCAACAGAATTAACAGGTGGTTTTTCAATTTGGAAAGTAGCTTTCATTTCTTTAATCACTTAGAAAGCAAGATTATGCATTCAAGAGTTTGCCAATATACAGGTAATTGCATCTATAACTTAAAAGAGTTATATGGCCAAAACTGTACGTGAACATTTTTGCTGTTCAGTTCCCATGGGGAGGCTTGTTTCTACAAGCTAAGAGGAAATAAGTTACTATTTTGCTTTTTCACTTTATTTCACTTGGAATTAAAAATCTCCTGAGAGCAGCTTACAAGGCATTGAGGTGATAGGACTGAAACTCCACCTCAGTCTTCAGCTCTGGTATTCCAAACATCACAGCATAGGTTCACAGCAGTACCAGGCTGCAGGCTCAGCCTGTGCCTGCTTCCTCAGCTCTGCTTTAAGAAGTCAGCACCAGAGGCAGAACATAATTCAGCAAGACCAATGGCTAAAAATATGTCCATGCTATGGTAGGTATCCAGAACTGATGCCCTCCATCTCTTACAGTTACTTAAAAAGGGAGGGAACAGAAAATATTGAACTCTTCCATATTTATCCTCTCAACACAGGATGTACAAGCACTGCCTACATCATGTGTTACAAAAATCTCAGTCTTTGAATATCTACTGGCCCATGAGCAAGAATTAAAGTAACACTGACATCTTGTTCATCATCTGAACTCTAAATCAAATCAGACTGTTTGCAGATTACAATAGATGCATGATTGCAATGAAAATCTCCTAGCAGTGCACACAGAATGTACATCTGCAATGCATGTTGATTGGCTCCCAAACACCAGCAAGAGTCTAAGTTGCCAACATGACAAAATTGTTGACAGAGAATCTACTGGCACCAATTATTCATGTTCTGGCAATAATGGTGCAGGGTAGTTTTCTTCATGAAATATATACACATATACCAGAAAGAAATTGCAAAAAAAAAAAAAATCTAAAACCAGCTACAGCACCTTTCAAGAGTATGTCAGCCTGTGGGAGATGCTGCTCTGTTTAATACATTCAGTAGCAATGGTGCTTGGCATTGTTAGGCTGGAGTGTGACTGCCAGAGAGTCTCATAAATGGTCAGACTTGAAAGATTCCTTAACAAATATGAAAGATAATAAAACAAATCATGTAACAAAATATCAGGCAACAAGTTCAGAAACAGTACATCCCAGGGTAGATGAATTTAAATAAAGAAATAATTTGTGAGGAAAAAAATATAACTTTAGACTTTTACATTTAGAACTGAGAGGAAGATACAATCCTATGCACCTGTCTGGACAGTGTAAAGGAGACAAGTCAAACACAAAGATGGTAGAGGGGGTTCTGTTAGATGTAACAATGGAAAGAAAAGAGAAACTGTTTTCTGTCATAGGTCTGAAGGCTCAGTTTCAAGGAGGAAAGCTTAAGTAGCAAACCAGAGGCAGCTTACCAGCCTCTTATTCAGCAGAAATGGATAACTGGACAGTTCAGGCACAGCTCATGGGATTCAGGTGAAAGTCTGTGCTCTGCATTTGACTTTAAAGCACAGCTTCTCAGTACTTCGTTTCCCTCTAAAAAAGAAAAATACCACTATCCTGATTTCACAGTAGGCCTGTGGGGATAAGACATGGATGGAATGGTAGCTGGGCTACCTAAGCATTTAGAATACAATGACATTGTATTTGTGTGAACATGCAAGTGTGATTTGCCAATAGGACACTGCAAAAGCATGAGTAGTCCTAAAAGCTGTCACAGGCAGATCTCCAGCACTCACACAATGAGTGGGCAGAGGAGAGTTTCAGCTAAGTTCCATATGGAATGAAGATCAAGACCAGATGCAGCTGAAATGTGAATGGAGGAGCCACACAGAGATGCAGCATCATAGAACTGGGATTGCATGGGGCAGCTCCAGTGTTTCTGGCTCCCCTGCTACATCCTGTTGGTGGAGACAAATATATTAACTGACCCTTGAGAAAAAACATTCCAGATTCTAAACATCCCAGTCTTTAGGAAGGAATAAAGGAAGCAGTTGCAGAGCTACAGTCACAGAGATTCAGCTTGTAACAATGAATATGTAATTGCACTATTTGTACCAAATGCAAAAAATAAATCATGAAATGCCAGCTTTCTCCATGTGGAGTTTCATTTAACAGGCATCTAGATAAGTGCATATTTTGATGTTAATAAACTTTTTGTGCTTTTCTCTGCAGCAGTATTGTAAGGAGTGGAAACTATGAAGTTCAGAGCTCCAAGCATATGGAATTTTCCAGGTCACATGTTAAACCAAGTGCGGGACTGTGCTGGGCAGAGAACATTGAGAGGAAAAAAAACCTGAATTCTAACCATATGCTTTGAAATGAAACAATATGCTCATTCTGTTACAGCTGAAATTCTAACTGCTTTAGGGTTAACAGTAATAAAAAGGGAAAGTAATCTTGAGGCAGAATTTACTGTCAAGTAGCAAGTAATTACAGCAGAGTAATGAGAATACACAGTATATATATGGCAAGCATGACACAATACAATATTGATTGAGTTATACCATTTCCATCATTATATTCATTAGTGGGGTTATAAAATGATAAAAAAACTGACAGTAATTAAAATAAGTAGGTCTTGGGTTTTCCTTTTAAGTATTCCATGCTAAGACTTCTATCTTTCAGAGGATCATGAAAAATAACTTTTACTTCTAACTGAACTATGATCAGTAGCAGAGAAGTAGGACTATTTAAGACTTTACCATTTAATTCCAATTATAGCAAAGGCTATACATTCAGAAAAGAAAAAAATCCCACACATAAAATAGGGTAAGACCAGTGCCTGGAACACACCTTGGAAAGGCATCCACAGCTGCATTGTATCAGCCCCATCCATGACCCAAAATTCACTGTAGAGGCAGCTCCCTTTGCCACTGACAGAGCTGGAAGGGTTCTGCTGGACATGTCTCTTAAAAAAACCACCATGTTCCTTTGCTTATCTGATTACAGCCATTGCCATTAAAAAGCCAGAATTTGTCTGGGTTAGAAACTATCGTTAATTTCTAGCAATTGAACACAGTCCACAAAATTAATTAATTGTACTCAAATACAAACTTGCTCTTCCTACTAAACAGTGCTCTTATTGGGGAGGTGATTTAGGTTGCATTTGCCAATCATAAATGCCAACAAGAACAACAATAACAAAAAGAGAATGAGAAAGAGACTAAAATCCTTTCAACTCTCAGAGTCCATGCTTGGTGTGGTATCTGGAATTATTTCTGTAACATAGTATTGGGAGTTTTCTGTTGCTACATTGTTTCTGTTGCTACCTTGCTTATATCAGGACTTTAGATTCCCCACATATTCTGCAGTCAAATTTTGCATTGGCTTTTCACAACAGAATCCTAGAATCACTTTGGTTTAGATGTTTCTCCTTATGTGATACTAATTTATGAGATTATATTCAGCAGTATGTCATTTTAAATTTATTGAAAACATCTACAAACAAAAGTCAGAATTTGTTTTCATGGAATAAAAATCGTGTCTTAACAGTACAGACTCAGATTATGACAGCAATGTCCCAAATTACTTGAGAACTAACTTTTCACTCCAGGGGTTGAAGGTTTTTGTGCCTAAACTGACCATAGCAATGTGTGCATTCCACATCAGAAAGTTTGAGGTCTTTTCTCTCTTCAGGCTCAACCTGATTTGAAGGCAGGGAAGCAACCCTAGAACATAAGCCAAGCTGGCTTCATTTTTAGTATTGTAGCATTGCACAAGATAAGCCATCTCTGGAAAGAATTTGACAGAACCCTTTGAGTTAAAAGAAAGACTTTTTTTTTTTTTTGTAATCTCATGCTCTATGTAAAGAAAAAGTCTTCACACTTGTCAAGAATGTCAAGCTTGATCTGATGCAATAGATAATTTGCTACATGCAGCCTGAAAGCAGCATCCAGACATGGCTTTTTCCAGCAACAAGGGTGTATGGTTTTGGGGAGAGAATTCCAGACTGAAGCTGTGGTCTACAGCCACAGGCATACACCTCTGGCTGGAGGGTGCAGTGTGCTGCAGCTAAGTGTTGAAGGCCCCAGGCAGCTTTTAGGATGTGACATATCCATGGATCCATTCGATCTCTAAGGCCTGGTTTGGGATGGAGTTTGGTTCCCAGTTAGAAAAGTACTTTTTGCTACTACTTTCCCGAGATTTTTGTGCTAGAATTCAAGTCAACTTTGGTCTATAACAGCAAGAAAAATCAGACACTAATAAAAGCCAAGGGAAAGATCTGCCTAACCTCAGAGCAGAACAAGTGACCTCAACCCTCTGAATTAAGGGATGGATCATGACTGTAGTAGCTTGTAGGACAGAAGCAAAGCCTGCAGAAGCTAACTTATAAAATTTTTCACTTCAAAACAATCTAATGACATGGCCATTTACCAGATACTGCATTGTCTCCCTCAGAAAAACATACAATCGGGAAGCAACAGAACTCAGAGTTTTATTATTCTTCTGGGCACTAACACCCAACAAGAATTAGCACTTCCCCATTGACTTTCTTCTAATTTTTGAGGACACTTATCATTAAGGAGACAGAGCCGGTGAAAAGAGACAAGGCGACTGAAGCTCGGGGGAGATGTCCACAAGCAGAGTGACGGAAAAGCTAGACGGGAGATGCGATGGCAGCGCTCAGGACCGTCATTTCGGTACTTTTGCTGTCGGCAGCGCTGCCGGGGGAGCTGCCCCGAGCCGTGCGGGCGGAGGGGCCGGGCAGCCCAACTTGTGTAAGCGCGGGGCAGGAGCCGCTCCCCCGCCGCGCCCCCGCTGCCTC